>JAUMGZ010005540.1:0-10373 GCA_032359645.1 Pododesmus macrochisma | reverse complement strand
GAACGAACGAACGAACGAACGAACGAACGAACGAACGAACGAACGAACGAACGAACGAACGAACGAACGAACGAACGGGCGGGCGGGCGGACGGACATGACCATGGAAATAGACGTCTAACTAATTTGTTATTTTTACAATAATTAAATGAAAAGTTATTACAATCTATGTTGAAATCTCTCTCGTTGGTAAGGAAGGTAGCGCGAGTGGATATTTTCTTTGTGAAGTAACTGCAGCACCTGGAGCAAAAGTTTTGAAAGTAATTACTTCCTTTGGTGGTTCTCTGTATGCAAGGTTAAACTATATTTGCAATTAATTCACTTTATAACATATATTCCATTATTACACGATCGTGAGACTTTTAAAATGAATTTATTGCAAATATAGTTTAGACGTGAGACTTTTATCAAAATTAAGAAGTTGGAAGGTTGGTTTATTAATGAGCCGCCTCTATTGCTCTGTTTAATCGTCGATACAATACAAATCATTCTTCGGAGCTAGATCTGTGTCTACTTAACTCTTGGCTCTAATTCAACGATGATTTATTTAATACAACATAAGAAGAAACCTGCTTAAAGACTTACAGGAAATCCAGTAAGCTACATCTGGTTTATTACTATACTGTCCATTTTTTGGCATGTTGTTATGCCATTCCTGTATCAGGTCTTGCGACGTGTTTGTAAGCATATCTTTGATTCTGTTAAAATAAAGAATATGGTATATTGAGTTAGTAGTAATGTGTGATTTAACAAGACCTATTGATCTCAAAGTTTGATGATAAACACTCATATCATAGGACAAGAACTATGCACGTGCAGCACCTTTCATATACCATTTCAGCAAATTATCAATCAAAAGCGAACAAAAGACTAAAAAGCCAAATAGAAGTAACATACATTGTATAGACATTTACAAAGCATTAACAGTATTTATTCCATGTATATTTTCAGATTAAGATCGAGTGATGAACTTTTTTGGAAGTGATTTACATGTATATAAAGATAATTTTACTGACCCTTGTTCGTCTTTGATTTCAAGAATCAACTTTTAAGAATTTGTGTCAAAGCAATGTCGATATAATAGAAAAAAGTAACGTAAAATAATGGAAACATATTTTAATTATGTATGTGTCGATTTTACTTAGCAATGTTATCTTGACTGTACATTAAGCAACCTGTCTATAAATTTACTTAATATGATGATCCATTATGCGATATTATAGTATGTTTAGTCATGGGTATTTCCGTTAATAATATTGTGATTGTGTTGTTTTTGTTTGTTTTTCCCCGTTGTTTATTGTCCCTAGACCCCAGAAGGATACCAGTGAAGAGAAGCACTGGCCAATTCCCTCAAAATATACCAATATATCAAAACACACGCAAAACGAAAATTCTATATATAATGAAAAGTATAAAAAAAAAACAAGATATGAAAATTGTTCATTTCTACAGCTTTGTGTACAGTGAAATTAAATATTTTATGTTCCACACTTTAACCAGAGTAAAGAAGTATCATTACCGCAGAGAACATTCATTTGGTAAAGGAGGAGATAAGGGATAAGTGATAATCATCATCTGTACTAATCTCTTGTATGCATTGTTTATATATACAAGAGAGATAACTCGGCATTCCTTATAGATATCTGGTTATCTACTTATCTTTAATACATGATTACTATATTTTATCAACAGTTTAATCATAAATAAAAAATTGGCGAGATACTAATTTTTTCACCATGATCTAAAAATTTTTTTTTTACCAATTAATACACTCATTCAAAGGTACACAATATAAAAACAACTATTCCCTTGTTAATGCTCAAATTAAACAATATAAATTAATTCTAAAACATACTGAGTCTATAAATTGTTGCTTTACATTATTTCCATTATAATCAGGAAAGTAAAGGAATATTTAGAATAGGTGAGTCTCTTTGTTGCCAAGAAATGAGTGAATGTTACACATGCATATATGAATACGTAATGTTTTTGTGTTTGTTTTATTGGGGTTTAGCGTCCCTTAACTAATTTTAGGTCATATCGAGACGGTGTCTGCTTGCTATAGTGCGCACTTATGGCGACTTTATAGTGCTGCCTCACTGAAATATCACGCCACAGACACATTGACGTGATACTTCACTCTGTCCCAGTATACTAACACCGAGCCACCCAGTCCTTCTCCTACCCATTAATGCTTCGTGTTAAGCAGGGAGCGAGAAGAGTGCCCAATTTGAACGTCTTGGGGTATGGCGTCACCAGGATTCGAACCCGCGATCGCGGATTCTCTTCACAATGTTTCTGACACGAGGCGAACACGCTAACCTCTCGGCCACCGCGCCGGTGAATAAGTAAACTTTTTCCATGATGTATGAAGCATTAGGGGAGAGAAATTATATGATTATTTGAAAGCAGTTCATAATTAGTTTTCTTGAAAAAAAATTCTCCAATTGTTGCTCGAAACAGTTATTATCAGACTATAATATTTTTTGTGTTTGATACTCATTTATAAGTATTGGTTTACATCAATATATTGACAGTTGGCCCTATGTACACCTTGTTTTATAAATTTAGTATGTTTAAGCAAAAATAATGTCATCCTGAATAGTAAATCTATCAATGATACGTTTGTTATAAAATAAAAAAAAAAGTTTGTTTGTTAAAATTAAAATTTATGTTATTTATATATATTAGAGTTTCAAGATCACTCTGTAAATGTTGAGTCTTGATACAATCCCATAAGGGCTGATCAATTATTTCAACTTCTAGGTTGCAGAAAGAACATCTTTTCCTTTCTCTTTAATATATAATATGTACCAAATATTCCTAAATTGGAGCAATCATGTTTCGTGTTTGTTGTAGCTTTAAACGGATATAAGAATATATGTTTATAATCATGGTAGGATAATATGAATTGTTGACTCCAAGTTTCGTTGGAAATTGGTTCAACTTTGTTACAATTTAGCTTTTTATTAAGCGGTCTTGCACTTTTAAGAACTAAATGGGGGTTTACATGGACAAGTTATTGTCGTAAAATTTGTTAAAGGCCGACATAGTTTTTTCTTTAAAAAAAAAGCTTAACACCACAAATCAGTGTATGGTAATTTAGAAAATTAGTCGTTAGATTATGTTTTTGTTTAAAAGCATCATAATTTAAGAAAGTAAAGTCATCATATAAAAGATCATTTACAATAGTGATACGACTATTATTTAATCTTTCCAAAGATAGAACAATGACCTTTTGTAATGTCTGTATTTAAAAACAAAGACGATTTAGAAATGCAGTGTCTTTATCAAAAGGTCGATTATCCAATTTTTTTATAATAATAGGTGTGCAATAAGTGCATCTTTCCAAAAAGTGATTTAGTATTTGTTGTGTTTCAAATGAAATCTGTAACACAATTTGTTAACTTTGTTAGATCTATATATAAAAAGCTATGTTTTTTCAATTCGGTTGTTTTCATTAAATAGTTTTCTTATCCATTTTACTTTCATTGACTGAACAAACGCCATTATATTTTTAAAACATCTAAATACCAAAAACAAAATACCCCTTCACTATGATGTTGGTTAATTTTCTGCGTGTGCCCCATGCTTTCCCTTTTTTTTTGCCCATGACCATAGACTTACGGTTTAAGAATATCGTCTTGTTTTTTTTTGTATTTACCACTTTTCCTATCTACCTTACAATCCCGCAAGGAATTATAGAAAATTGAGTTGAAATTTCTGAGAAAATTTTCATTTGGATCTGGTGATGCTAAAACAAATGGTTTTATTGAGAGGTTATGAAAGTTTTAATTATGGTACGTTTACCCAAAGGTGTCAATATTCGATGCTGCCAATGTTTTATTACATGTATATACATTATTTTACTTTTACCTATTTTGTATCATAATTAAGTTTGACAGTATTATTGAGGTCAACATCATACTCTTTCCTAGTGATTTATACATTGTGGTGCCCCATGCCATAATTAGATTTGAACAAAAAGCAACATTGCTATTTTATTTTGAGCCTACCCTTACAACATGCGTTTTAAAAATAAGTTTTACTCCAGATAGTTCGGCATACGGAATAAGCTCCTTTAAAGCACTTTTGCAAGATAATTCAGAACCATCTAACATAAGAGTGGTATCATCAAAGACAAGAGTAAGCTTAATTTCTTTATAATGTATTACTTTCCCTCGAATATTACTATTTGATCCAATGTTAGTGGCATATATTTCGGCACACAAGATAAAAAATATAAATGATACAGGATCCCCTTGGTCGGCAAGCACGACTTGGCCTAGAGAATGGTGAAACACTTTCAACACTGATAAACAGCTGATGAAATACTTTTTTTGAAAAAACATTAATCCGTTTGCAAAAAGAGCTTCCAAAATTTAAGAAATGTAAAATTTGTTTAATTATAAAAGACCAGTAGAGAGAGTCAAACGCTTTTTTATAGTCGATCATAAGGAGAAGTCCAGGTAAATCATTTTTTCTTTGTATTCCATGACATCATGTTTTAACCTTGTATTTTCATCTAGTATGTATCTTCCTGGGATAAAGCCAGTCTTATCTGTATGGATTAATGTATTCAAATACTTTTTAAGACGATAAGCTGTGTATGTGTAGCAGGAAACGCTAACCATATCGCGAGCACCTGGTTTCCCTTCTAGTTTTTTAATAGAAAGTCGTGATGTTCCCATTTTTAGTTAATACATGCACATGTATATTTGGTTCATTTGTATGTGTGCGTCCAACGTTTTCGTATTGTTTGCCAATGTCCATAGACCTACGGCCGTAGAATATCGTCTTTGTTTTTCGATTTGCTATATCAGGTTAGACGTGGGATATTTCCTTTGATACTATTAAACTTGTGTTGATTCTCGTCTTCAGTTATTTAGAAAACTCACCTATATGTTTTATTTGTATAGATTAGTACCGTTTTTTATTATATTGAACATACACATTTATACATGTTTTTCCGCATGTCATATCTACAGCTGTAAATGTCGTTATGTAACGACACTCTGTGGGTATAAAGATTGGATTAATTTCATATGTAATCTTATCGTGGGTCACAATATATCAAGTTGTACATGTACATATTTAAATTCTTGCATATGAAGGATGTAAGATCCGATAAGCTTACCCTCTGGAAGGAGAACACAATAAGATATATGGATATCAGATAGTTTATGCATATTTCATACTAAATGTTGGACACTATAATACCATTCTTCTGTGTTTTGTTACAAATTTCAAAGCATATTAAAGACGGACAGTGTTAACCCAATATTTAAATAAATATTCGATTTAACCACATACAAATCAAGAACTGGGTAGAACAACAGATGCATTTCTCCAAAATGATATATACATGGCAACTTACAACTCACTTCCCGCTTGAGATTAGAAGTTTTGAGTGTAGACAAACATTTCCAAATTCAATAAATACACTTCATGGCGCTGTATATCATCGCAACAACTAACCGCCTACATAAATTGCCCATACAAATCTAAACGACTCGTATATACATTATCTTTTTTTATTAGAAGTTCGTGATGTTTCCATTTTTAGTTAATACATGTATATTTGGTTAATGTCTCTGTGATTTTCTGTATCCAACGTTTTCCTTTTGTTTGTCAATGTCCATGGACTTTAGAATATCGTCTTAGTTTTTTCGAATTAACTACTTTAGAAAAGGCTATTGGAAAAACAAAAATTGAACATAGCCAAGTAACATAAAACCGAAAACAGATCTAGAAGCTAATAAAAAGTCGATTCATAAATTCCACATATAGTTAAATATATAAATAGTGAAATTGATGAAAAGTCAGTGGGCTCGCAGAGTTATAACAGCAACCCCGAAGCCAACTTAACCTGCTATGAATAAAAAGGTGATAGGAGATTAGGAAACACATAAGCTTTAACACTAAACCAGTTATTTGTCAGGGAAAAAACTAAATTGGCTTAAGTTGTTGATATAACAGCAGTGTAGGCTCTAAAAAATGCTCAACGCGAACACGAACTAACAACTAAAAGGACACACATTAGGACCTAGCCTTCTCGATATAGGGAGCTACAACTGGAGCCCTGCATTGCGTCCCAGTAGTGTTGTTAGATGGTGTTCAATGACATAGTAAATTGACATAATACTAGGCATGTAGTGCGTCTCACTATCAGATGATTATAGCTACGTTTAAGAAAGTACACACCCTGCAGTCCCCGAGCTGCGCCGTGAATCCCCAACATCTCGTTTTCGAGAGATTTGAAATCCTTCGTGCTAGCCACTACACCAACGAGGCTGACAAAATATAAAAGAATTTATTAAAAAAATAATACTAACCGTATCCGTTTGGGTATAACAATAAAACATGTACTCACATGGAGTTTTTTACTGTCTTGCTTTGTCAACTTCAATTCCCTTTTAGCTCTATATACCGGTGTACGTATATTTTCAATATGAAAATTGTTGTATTTACATATCATATATTTCGTCAGAATTGCGAGTATATACGTGCACACTATTGAATCATTTGCTATCGTAAAACAAAGGTACATATTTTCGTAAAGTCGTTATGTCATGGACAGCAATATTGTTAGTTTGCCAAATTACGGAATCTTAAAGGGGCTATTTAGACTGACGTATGGTTATAGACCATGGCAGTTCATAGCACACACATATGTTGTTCGTCTTTTTTAATTACTATGCCTCAAGTCGTTTAACAGCACATGGGAAACTCGACTACCCCTAATGTCGTTTATACTTTTGACATATTTGGTAACCGAATGATTAGAAAGTAAAAAGGATAGGAACGATTCAAGATAATAAGAGGAATGTAGGTAAGTTTTTTAAAACAAGAAACTGAACAAAACTGATTGACAAACAAATTAACAAACAATACCTTCACTCGAAAACATCTCTATCAAACGATTGGGAAAAACACTACACATATCTTTGACATAACCAATAGAGAACAGCATTAACTTTAATTCCTTCCAACAACCCGATCTAAATAAACAAAACACAGAAAAGAAACCAAGACACCAGTTGTAAGATCACTACCATGAATCAAAAAGGCTTGACTTTGCTCAGTCATTTATTAACATGTAGCTTATGCAGGAACGCCGTATAATGGGTCCATTTTTCTTTCTGAACTATCCATTTTGCTTTGTTTTCCCATTTTTTCGACGCTTCTCGTCCTGTCCTTTTGTTTAGATTTTCTCTTTTTGTCTTTTGTCATACAATCGGTGAAATACTCTGGAATACAAAAATGCAGTCTGAACTGGCCTCTGATAAATATGATATTTATAAGAGGGAGGAGCCACAACTCTGTGTGAGACAACCCGTCCCGAACCCCAGATTTTGCTCGAAGCTGTTGTCATTAATGAACGCAAGAGAAGAATTAATTTTGAATAGACAAGACTTCGGCAAAGCAAAACTGGAAGTTACGTTAAGCCCTAGTTAACCAAACAGGCAATTTAACCAGTTCGCAGTGAACTCACCTAGCAATTCATAAATCATATCAGTTGAATATGAGCATAGCAATGTATTGCATAGCACAAGTACAATCTGAAACATGCCTTGTGTGTTAACAATATATACTTAATTATAAAAATAAAGATGTGACATGGCATACATTGAATCACTACAAAATTGTCACCATTTTTGTGTTTTCAAAATCCTTACATGATACTTTTACAAAGAGACAAGTTCCTCTCTGAAATGCCAAAGGGCGCTGACGTCAACGTTTTTTTTAATTATGACGTCATATTTGTATTTTAAAATATTGTTAGTGTATAGTTACCTTTCCGTACGCTTTCACATGTAATAATTTCCCAAGTTATTGGTGATATTCATTTTTATATTAAATAACATCGCAATTATTTTATTTCTATTGTCTCTGTGCACGTCTCAAATATAACATCATCATCTCTCATGCAGGGTTTGACTATACGTCTCAAGTTACTTTCTGAAATTTGTCAGACCTAGTTAACAGGTTAAACCAGCGGCTGTTGACACGTATAGCACGAAACGCTCACTTTCGTTGACACCTGTTATAACATCTCGTCATTAATTGAACTTAATTAAGTTGCTTCTTAGGTTGATATTTTTAATTACGTTTCGTTTATATAATTTTAAAAGTATTTATTCATCAATTTATTTACTTCGGTTGATCCCTGTTTTCAATAGCTTTTTTCATTTTTGTAGACTTGTTTTATACTGACGTATGTCTTGGGCTCTCGTATTTTGTACTCTAAATTTTGAAATGAATTATATATGTTAATGATTTGCTCATTTGCCAATTGTTGTTAAGTCGCATAGTGTGTCGTAATTCTTTGAACCGTTAACAAATTGATAATTGATATATTATAATCATACCAATATGTATGAAGTGTTTTTATTTAAATGTTATATAGCCTACAAATGTATGTATTACTCATATGCGCGCCGCTTATTGTCTCTGTAGTCTGTCAATGTCCTTGGACCTAATGCTTTTGAATAGTGTCAACAGCAAATTAAAAAGATTTATTGTTCGTATTAATTAAAAGTGAATTAAATATGATACTTCACTTGGTCACATTATCCTATCACCGAGCCAACCAGTCCTCCTTCTTCCTAGTAATGCTGAGCTCTAAGCAGGGAGCGAGAAGATTTTGATTAAAACAAGATAAACAAGGATCAACTGAACAGGCCATTTTTTTTACTAACAATGAAATAACAATGAAATAAAGTTACACACTTATGGTGAACAAGTGAACATATTTTAATATATCAAAAGCTTAAATGTTCAGCAGTTGTAACAAACGGTACAAACTTGGTTTTTAAAAATATTTAATGCATAAACATATTTAAAAATTAATACTTTTAACACAAAAGTTTAACAATCTTAGACGTCTTATCAATTTTATAAATGAAGATGCCCATATAGCGTGGTTACTCGGACGTGCGATTCTCATCAAAGTCATCCAATGTTCAATTTGCGTCATTGAAAGTGAGATGATACGGGGATAGCCAATCTGAACACAGAAGTTTACTCAGAACATTCCAGTTTCTCCCTCGAAGAGCGATCCACTCCGAGCCAGCAAGAGGGATTTCGAAAAGAAAAGTAACAAATATTAAATTTTCAAACGAAAACGTGCCATCAATAAATATAATATCTATAAGAGGAAATAATCAATACCAGTACTCTGTGTGAGACACCATCGTCTCGCATTCTAGGTCTAGCTTCGAAGAAACTGTGTCCAAATGGATGCTAAAGGCAAAATGAATTTAGAGTAGACAACACTTTGATAAATCAAAGCTGCAAAGCCAAAAATGAGGGAGGTTAAAAACGAAAGACAAAATCCACATTCAAACAATACTATAAAATTGTCTTGACAACAATTGTTGTCAAAATCAGTATTGCTCACGCATTCCTATGGACACGTGTTTCGGACATTCGAGTCCTTATCAGCAAGGATGACGTAGTTATTTATAGAATTTAATATTATCAAAAGACAGACAGAAAGACTGACGGACTGACGGAATAACTTACAGTAAAGAAAGAGCCTGAATATCCACCACACACCAACATTCATATATAAAAGTAGTAAATACGAAAAACCAAACAAGACGATATTCTAAAACCGTCAATCCGTAGACATTGGCAAATAAAAGGAAAACGCGGGACGCACACAGAAAACATAACCAAATAAAAAAAATTTAACTAAAAACGGAAACAACACGAACTTCTATTAAAAAATACGAAGCGAAACCAGATGCTCGGGATGAAGTAAACGTTTTCCGCTACACGCGTGTCACCCGCCGCGATGCTTCCGTGTTATTTCTGTGTATGGCAACCCTTTCCAGTGTCAAAAAACATATGTCACCGTAAGAATACGCACTCTATTGTGACAAAAGAGCAAAGGGAGAAAAAACATTAACAGGATAGAAATAGAAGCATCAGTACTAATTGTCACAAGTGTTTGCACGTTTAAACCGATACATTTTAAGCAGTAGATACAAAGTTATCCTTTTCACACTGAAGATAGTTTATCAACAGTTCTAATAGGCCTTGATTATTTTTTTTGGACTCCACACGCATTAAATACAGCCCCCTTAAGGTCGACTTTGGGTAGCGATTTCTTAAGCCAATTTAGTAATTTCCCCCTGGCACAAAACTGGGTGAGTTTTGCTTTCCTATGGTCCCTAATACCCCCTTTTTCTGGCAGTTTAAGTTGGCTTATGTGTTGCTGTTGTAACTCTACGAGCACACTGATTGTTCATCAATGTCATTTTTCATATATTTAACTTTATGTGGAATCTATGAATCTACCACGTATTAGCCACTGTTTTCAGCTTTATGCTACTAGGTTATATTCAATTTTCATGTTTCCAATTG
>JAUMGZ010005529.1:0-10373 GCA_032359645.1 Pododesmus macrochisma | reverse complement strand
ACGTTTTCTTATTGTTTGCCAATGTCCATGGACTTACGGCCTAGAATACCGTCTTGGTTTTTCGCTTTACTTACTTGAATGAGTGTATACCTATATTGATATAGACTTGACCAGTTTAAGTTTGATTTGGTTGTGCTTAATCAAGAGACATACCCCCTTTCATCCCCCTCCCACACACTTGTTTTTCTCGGTTATGTCAATAATACTAAATTATTGTTTATTTACATCCATTATTGGCAGTTGAATTCTAGTCAGACCTGTTATCTCGGACGAGCTTTTCTCAAATAGACTTGTTCTATCCTTTACATATTGTATTAATTAAAAGATCAACCAATTGGAGGTACTTTGCAAAGACCTCCATATTGCGAAAAAAAATGTACGTCGTGATGGGAGACACATATACAGCAGGAAACTATCACTTTTCGCTTCAATTATACCTGTTTTAGTGTTAAAAAGAAAACTGTCATGAAGTTTGCTGTTTATTTTAATATTTTCATTGTTTTTGAGTGACATCCGTTTTTTCTATAGTTTAGCCTTGGCCACGGACTATTTAAATGTTATGAATGTCCCTATCCTTAACAATTTTAGATGTTATGAATGTCCCTGTCCTTGACTATTCTAGATGTAATGAATGTATCTTCCCTTAACAATTTTAGATGCTATGAATGTCCCAACCCTAGACTATTTTAGATGTAATGAATGTCCCTGTCCTAGACTATTTTAAATGTTATGAATGTTTCTACCCTTAACAATTTTAGATGCTATGAATGGCCCCACCCTAGACTATTCTAGATGTTATGAATGTCCCCACCCTAGACTATTTTAAATGTTATGAATGTCCCTGTCCTTGACTATTTTAAACGTCCCTATTCTGGAATAGTTTACATGTTATGAATGTCCCGATCCTAGACTATTTAAATGTTATGAATGTCCCGATCCTAGACTATTTAAATGTTGTGAATGTCCCCATCCTAGACTATTTAAATGTTATGAATGTTTATACCCTTAACAATTTTAGATGTTATGAATGGCCCCACCCTAGACTATTTAAATGTTATGAATGTTTCTACCCTTAACAATTTTAAATGTTATGAATGTCCCGATCCTAGACTATTTTAAATGTTATGAATGTCCCTGTCCTTGACTATTTTAAACGTCCCTATTCTGGAATATTTTACATGTTATGAATGTTTCTACCATTAACAATTTTAGATGTTATGAATTGCCCCACCCTAGACTATTTTAAGTGTTATGTATGTAACCATCCTAGACTATTCTAGATGTAATGAATGTCCCTGTCCTTGACTATTTTAAATGTTATGAATGTCCCTAGAAAAATATATCTATGATTGATAAGTTGTAAATCTGAGTCATACAGAGGACTTTTACATTTGGGATTAAAACATCAATGCTACAACAGACGTAAGCATTAATATGGATTTTAAACTGATACCCTGTCATATGAAATGTCGTCGCATTACATCAGAGTTTATTTAACATTACGTATCTAATATAGGCTAATGCGACTTCAATAACATACGTCAAAAGTTTAATACACAGTTCTTGAATGAGTTTATTTCTTCTCATGCTTTAAATAAACTAGACGATTTTGTTTCACTTACACTGGTGTATGCCTCTTCATGTGAACAACACACTTGTTTATTTCAACATCTTGGTGACAACACCCTTAAAGGTCTGCTTCTTCCTGTGAGTCGGGGCTGCAGAACCCCTAAAAGTGACATTTGAAATTATAAATGTTACTAATTACCGCATTTGGAAGACCTTATTATATAAGTTTGTCTATGTAATAAACCTTTTCGAACTAAAACTCATGATGTCAATCTCTACTGTACTTGAAATATAACCATTTTGATAACACTGGGTATTATCAGTGGATGAAACAAGCAAGCATCTATGCTAATGACAACAGAATTTGAAATTCGTTCAACTGTCCAGGCTCTAACAAAGATCTTGTTTAAATAATAAACAAAAAAACCAGTTTGAGTGGAATCAACAGAACGAGAGAAATAACAAAACCAACTATAGCCGCACCAAACAATTCAATAACAGAATATAATGATGTCACAACAATCCTCAAGACTAATTATCCGTGCGGACCGCCTTTAGACGGTCACCAAGTGCGAAATCAGGAGGTGTGGGTTAACCTGTTAATGAGGCCTCAACTTTCCAAAAAACTAAAACTATTGACTCGTAGAATCTTAGAAATACAAGCTTGTATACTGAGACGTAGTTATTTGGGATACTTCAACCATTAATATTCTTTTATATTTCTCTTAAATGGTACACTTTTTCAGTCTCTATTCTGTGTCTGCTACATTTATTATTGTTAAAGGTTAAAAATAAAACATAATAAACATACTTGTGATTTCGTCACAATAGTATTG
The DNA here is from genome assembly GCA_032359645.1 of Pododesmus macrochisma. Taxonomy (NCBI): domain Eukaryota; kingdom Metazoa; phylum Mollusca; class Bivalvia; order Pectinida; family Anomiidae; genus Pododesmus; species Pododesmus macrochisma. The sequence continues at coordinate 7,968 of JAUMGZ010005529.1, read as the reverse complement.
GAGGTCAGTTTCCAACAGTTACTAACGACCTTTGACGATCATTCAATGCTATCAATTGATGTTTAAACCAGTTAATGAGACCTCAACCTTCTCACTTACCCTGTAGAGATGGAGCCTCAAACCACAAACAAAAAGTTTGACGCATACTTCTAAACATGGAATCGAGATTCACCAACTCTTTTACAGGAAGGGTAACCAGAAATTGAATTTAAGAATATGAAAGTATGTTATATAGGTAAACGTTTTGTTGAGAACATTCTATTGGTTGTAGCTTCCTGCATAATCCCGCAAGGCGGTAGCCTGTTGCACAAAAAACGCAACTGTTACCATCTATTTTTGGTCAATTTCATCGTCATTCATTTTTATAAGTACTCTCATATATAAATGCTATACTTAGGAAATAATTTACATGCTTGTGTGATTATGTGTACAAAGTGCTTAAGATGGTTCAACCCTTCGACAATTAAATGTTTGATTTTCGCGAAATATTCATATAATCATCATAATATAATTTTAAGAATACAAAAATGCAACCTGAATCATGCCTCCGATAAATATGATATTTATAAGAGGAAGAAGCCAAAACTCTGTGTGAACTACCCCGTAAGAAACATAGTCAAGTATATAATGATTTTGAACTGTTAACTGAAACGAAAACAAGTTGAGCGTAGGTGTGTCCGGGCTCTTCTTAAGGTTCATCGGATAAAGTAAATAGTGCAAAAGATTTAAGACAACCTAATGGTTTTGTGACTGTACGGTAAATTATTTTAGAATTCAGCTAACTGTGTTTTGCAAGAATTGTGTACTTGGAAAAGTATAATTTTAATTTCTACGACATAGCAATATTTTGAATTTTTTGAAATAAAAGAATTTGATGCTTGCAAATTGAATATAGCATGTTTTGTTCGTTTCGTTTGTTACATTCAGTGGAACGTTGACATGCAAGTATATGTTTGTTTGTTAATTCGTCGTCATGCAATTTGCAACCGTCTATTGTTGTTCATAAACGCATGAATAACGACAAACAGAATGTCATTTCTTATATTTACAATTTTACTAACACTTTCACAAATTATTAAAATAGATATTTGCTATTTTTTAATTTAAACGGTCCCCTTCATTAAATGGAATTTTCCAACGAAGTGCCAGAGACGTTCAATCAATTAGGACGTCACAAAGTTCACAGAGTACATTATATTCATAGCACATGATTAACAACGGCACAAGTGGTGTCATTGAAAGGAAAACGATGCCAATTGTAAATAAATTCGTTTAGATGCTCTGTGGTGTTTAATTGCCTTTATGAAGTTGAAAACTTGCATTGTCATTTCATCCACAAACCTCGTGTTCACTTGCTTCTGTTGATAAGTATTTGAAGACATGCCACATCGATGGGAACCCTACTAGGAGCATATGCTTCAACCAGTGTAGTTGTTCAATTCATCAATTCTCTAAACTCTATACGATGGTTCCAGATTCATTGGAGGGCCTTTTACAGAATAGATTGATTTGGCTATAAAGCTTTACCTTAATACGTTCCATGTGCATTGGTCTGTCTCATGTATTTATTATTCTGTGAAATGACACGGAAACATCGCGGTAGGTGACCCATGTGTAGTATGAAACACTTACTCAATGGCGAGCATCTGGTGTCGCTTCTTTGTTTAAAATAGAAATTCGCATTTTTTTTATTTTTTAGTCAATAATTGTATTTTTGTTCTTTTTTCTGTGTGTGTGCGTCCCGAATTTTCCTTTTTCTGCCATTGTCCAGGGACGTACGAGTTTTCAATATCGTCTTGGTTTTGTTGTATGTTATTTTAACAACGGTAATCTTGTTGGGAATATGCGGGTATGCTTGACTGTAGAGGCACAAGGAGCACTCGTTCACTGCCGTGGGGTTTTTCGAACTTAAAAACAAAAGTGAAAAGGTCAAATGTCTGTGATACATTTAAAAGCTGAGAGGCCAAGTTCAGGCAGCACAGACCTTTCATACAGTTGCAGTCTCCCCTTTCACGCTTGACCTTTGTCACGATTTCCTTAATTGGCATGATATTTACCTCGATCTGAGGCCACTATTAGAAATTGTTTCCAACACTAACCTTGGCCGTTTTAACCCCATTTCATTAACATAAGAATTAGTTCCGCTGAAGATTTCGCCTCAGTATGTTATTACAATACAATAATTCCCGAAAATGTTTAAGTCCTTTAATTTGGTCTTTTATCTTTTATCCTAATTTTACTCGTGGCCGAAACATTTTACCATTAACCTACTTGGACAACACGTGATTCAGTGTTTTCAACTTCACGTATTGACCTCATTGCTATGTGTATCACTGCTGACCATATCAGAGGTCACTTCTGTGGTCAGATAGACATACTGACCAATGTAAACAAGTAGTAAATCTACTTACAAATTGAACATCATTTATAACCCATTTGAATTTATTGATTTTATCCTTTAATTACTATATCACAGTTTCATATTTACTAATTGTTGTTGTTTCCTAATAGGTGCCATATTTAAGATGATTACAATTTAAATGTGTCCACAAATTCAACATATTCCGTCATTGCCAAACCATTTATGTGTTACATTGAAGTAACACACATCTACAACGAAACTTATAACGACACCAGAAAGAATATGTGTACTTCATGGGTGTATAGCAAAGATGACTGGACGAGATCCGTCATATCAGAGGTAAGATATCTACCTTCACCCAAAGTGCAAACATCCTGAACTAAATTTAAAATTGCAATAGGAGACACACCACCGACAATGACAATATAAAGTATCTACGTTCACATAAAAGAATTCATTTTAGAATTGCAAATACATTCAAAACTCAATTCAAAATAACAAAGACTCAATACTAGATTGCAAATGGAGACATATCACCGAAAAATACAATACATAGAAACTACGTTCACACAAGACAAAACCTCATTTTAGAATTGCAGACATCCAAAACTCAATTCAAAATTACATAATCATTCAGAACTCAATACAAAATTGCAAAGGGACACACATCACCGATAATGACAATACAAAATGGTAGACAAATGCTATGAATGTGAGAGAAACCCGCCTTTCTGAGAGCCCAGATTCAGCCATAACGTAACTGTTATATCTTGTCTTTTGGCTTCAGTCTTGCCAATTCTAAATTAATTTCCCTCTCGATTCCATTGATGACGGTTGATTTGGAGCATGGTTTCGGGTCAAGAACGAGGTTTGTCACCGTTTTTGTTGGTTTGACTTCTTTTTTAATGCTCGTCTTACTTTGCCAGTGCATTCAGTTGGTGGCTTTTGAAGAAGTTATTGTTTGTTTGTACATGAACTTTATTCTGTTGATCCTATATCTTTTTGTTTTCAACAATGAATATTAATATAATTTCTAGCTTGTTCTCATCCTTGATAAGTTTATCTCTGTTTACTAAGTGTGTAACAGCCTTCCTAAATATATTGTTTTTTCACTTTCTAATCTTTAAAGATTAAAGTCATGTTTGATAGCGATACTTAAACATATAAAAATATATCAACGGTGTGTATGTTTTGCAATCTACTCCTAGGCAATGCTAGCTATAATTAAGAGCAACACCTTTTTATGTTATAAGACTCACTCATTGGTTTTCCATTTGTCATTGCAGTTTGATTTGGTGTGTGATAGAGCCGTGCTTCGCTCTCATGCTAGTATGGCATACTTCGGAGGAATACTTCTTGGAGCATTGGCTTCTGGCGCATTTGGTGATATGTAAGATTAACATTGATGTGGGCGGTTAATTGTTGAGATGATTTACAGCGCCATTAAAGTGTATTTAGTAAATTTTGAAATGTGTATCTATATTTAAGACTAGCACACCGCCTTGTGTCGTTCTTGGTAGCCATCCAAAATCGGATTGCTGTGATGTCAATTTAATTCCTTACATTCAGGTGTTTAATTGATTGATGCAGTTATTGATTGTTTGTCAATGTCTCTTGTTCTGTTGATTCCTCTCACACTTTTTTTTTTTTTTTTTTTTTTTTTTTTTTTTTAAATAACAACGTTATTTTTCGACGATATCCGTTGAACTTTGAACTATGATTAACTTTGATAACAAATAGCAAAATATATACACGCCCTTTTCCTGAGAAGAATTCAACATGGAATATATTACAAAGTAGTTATTCGAAAAACCAAGACGATGTTCTAAAGCCGTAAGTCCGTGACCATTGTCAAACAAAAGGAAAACTTTGGACGCACACAGACAAATTAACCAAATGTACATTTATTAACTAAAAAGGAAACATCGCGAACTTTTATTAAAAAAAACTAAAAGCGAAACTAGGTGCTCGCGATATGGTAAGCGTTTCCTGTTACACATATGTCACGCGCCGCGATGCCTCCGTGTCGCGGCGGGTGACACACGTGTAGCAAAAGTAATTCCTTCTTTTAATTTCAGTGTTGAATTATGTGATACGGTGATTTTGGTTTATCAATGAATTTCCTCCTTCGATTCATTTGTTTTTTACCATTTAAATACACAGAAATACAACCACAGCAATACTTAAAACGCCTTATGTTACCATGGAAATGATAACAAATAACGGTCGTTACAGACATAAAGCCACATCAATACACGTAACGCCCAATGTTACCATGGAAATAATAACAAAATAACGGTCGTTACAGAAATAAAGCCACATCAATACCTGAAACGCCCAAATGTTACGATTGAAATAAAAACCAAATAACGGTCATTTTATTTCAATGATAAACGACATCTAGGCACAGTTCTATGTAGTTTCGTGCTCCTATGTAGTAGATCAGAGATAGAAACTTCCAATGTTAGCATCATGTCACCTTGCCTATACTTTTATTTTAGGATAGGAAGGAAGCCTGTCATTGTTGGTGGAGTGAGTTTAATGTTTGTGTCGGCTCTTGCCACAGTATGGTCCGTCAACTACACTATGTACCTACTTTGTAGAGTGCTGAACGGCGCCGGAGGGTTTGCATGTTTTGATGCATCTATGATATTATGTAAGTACCTGTGTACTTGGTCGCTGGGACTGTAATGACTGGTCGTAATCCGTAATTGTGAGGTGGTCGCATTTCTGCACATGCAATATAAAGAATTATATAGAAAAACCACCGGGACTGAAAACAAGTGGTCCTAATAGCGGGGTGGTCAATATTTTGAGGTGGTCGTAAAGCGAGGTTTTACTGTATTATCAAATTGACTTTCTATCTCTCAAACACAAATTTGCACATGGAAACAATTATTAAATAATAATTCTTATAAGAGACAAAAACACATTACTGAGTGAAGACAAAAAAATTACCGTGTGAGTGGACCTCGTCTTAGATTCCAGGCCAAGTCATCAACGGACATTCAAGAGAAAATAAATGAATTAAAAGGAATAAGACATAAAGGCTATGTAGCCAAAAGGGGAATGGGTAAGAAATCATGAAGTAAATGACAACACCACTAACCAGTAATACTATAAGAATGACCTTGACTACATGTAAGGCGAACATGCAGTCAAAATAGGAACTTTCTCGTTGATATAATACAAGTTGAAGATGTTATTGATTGAAATAAGAGAAAACAATTGGATAATTTGATCAATATATAATTGTATAAAATAACTTGAACATTAATTCAAATTATTCAAATTCATTTTAGGCCAATTCAGCAAACCTTAATTGTGTTTTAGATAGGTGCTTAATGCAATTTATTGTTCTTTGGCTCACATGATATGGCAAGTCCTGCTTATATTGCAAATGTACTCTTTTATGCTTTTTCATTTTCTTAATGTCCTTTCAAGTGTCGATTTTTCATTGGACATTTAATCATGCACATCTAGGCTCATTATTTGATTGATTAATATCTTTAACTAGCTATTGAAATGGTTGGAATTTCGAAAAGGGTGATAGTAGGAACACTGATAGAGCTTACGTGGTGTGCTGGGGAGGTGATCCTTTGTGGACTTGCTTATTTCATCCGGGACTGGAAAACTCTACAGCTTGTTGTTGCTGCACCATCGGCTCTATTTCTGTCCTTCTGGTTGTAAGTAGACTCTGGATTTGTATCATGTTAAGTGCTTTAATTTCGAGGTTTTACCTCTTTCGCGTTTTAAAGTGTGAAATATTTTCACGGTGTGGAGCATCATGTCAATGTTAAATTTCAGTGAGACAACACTTTAAAGTCGCCATAAGTGCGCACTGTCATGATCACAAGCATACAACGTCACGATATGACGTAAATGTGAGTTTAGGGACTCTAAAACCAAGTAAACAAACCAACAGACAATCAATCTCAGTTAATTACTTAAATTAGCCTTAAACTTCTATTTATTATAACTAAAAAAAACCCTGCTAATTGATGATATTTAAACAGCAATTTGGTATTGCCAACATTTGCTATAGCAATTATTGCTCCTTTATCAATGCAAATAATTTATGTAGTAGTTACTAAATATCTACAAGACGACTAAGAATAATGAGAAAAAAGATATTGATAAATAAACAAAAACCAGAATGTTACCACCAGAATAAACTTCTATAGAAAACATCACGAAGTCTTAGCGGTTGACGGTAGTTTTCAAAGTATTCTGATTTCCTAAATATTAAATTTTGATCTAAATTCTTGTGTGTTCAGTATCATTCCAGAGTCACCGAGATGGCTATTATCAGCAGGCCGACACAAAGAGGCAATGGCGATATTTCGTAAAATGGCATCAACTAATGGAAAACCTCTTCCTGCAGACACCATTCTAGACAAACGCGAGAAAAGGAGAAACTTTTTAAGAAATATTGAAATTTTTCCAATCCACTTCAGTGTTAGTTAGATGGTTGGCTATTACATTTATTTGGTAAGTGTTACACAAACAAATTTATTGACACATAATGTATTACAAGCAAACGTCAATCGGTCACGGTGAAGCTATAAAAAAGAACGACTATTTTTCCTCTTATAGAAATTATAACTCTTGGTAGCGCTTTTAAGTTTCAATTAAGGAAATTTTATGAATTCAGTTCATAAAGACTGGTAGATTTGTACAACATTTGTCTGTTTTTTTTAATCAAAAAGCCGTAGTTATAAATTTTATTTTGGAAATTATAAGCCTTGATAGATTTTATATTTGCTTTGAAAATGAATAATATGTTATACATTGTTAACACCTTAAACAGAGTAAATTTAAATCATACTCATAAATCATTAAACTGAACATAACTTAATTGAAATTAACAAATAAACTGTGGTTTTTGTATGTGCTTACTCTTTAAACAAATTATGAACCACAGTAATATTAAAAGGTTTAGCTTGCCAATAAGTTCTGTTTTAGGTCATGATTGAATGGCAATCTCTGAAATGTGTTTATCAGTTTCTTAACAACAAGTTCAGCTTAGCAGATTGACTCATATTTAATACTATCATGCCGTCGGATACTAAGCTTGGAATCTTTGGCGAGGTTCTTTCCCACAAAAATAGGCTTTGGCCCTTTTTTAGTTTGCAAGTTTGTATACTTATGCCATCGGAACTAATTCGACGTCATTCCTTTAACTTTGCATATACATTATGCTACTTCTCAAAAAAACTAGCTGACTAATATTTCAACAACTTTCGTAACATGTACCTTTAGTGGAAACGGAATCAGGGTTATTCCAGCAATGTACTCCTACCCCCATTGACGTATTAAATGTGACAAAGTTTAGTGGCAAACAGCACATCTTTATGAATTCAAAGAAGGTCTAGATCTGGAACTTGATTGTTGATTATTTTTTTCAAATATAAGTTACACATTTAAAGTTAAACATAACATACACAGCATTAACACTTACCATTTCCAACGTCTCAAAACCATTGCGATGATTTCAGCTAATATTCTGTTGATACTATATCATCTTGTTTTACTGGTGGTGATTGTTTGTTTGTTTCATTGGGGTTTAACGTCCCTTTTAACATCTAAGGTCATATCGAGACGGT
>JAUMGZ010005518.1:0-10373 GCA_032359645.1 Pododesmus macrochisma | reverse complement strand
TCCTAGTACACATATTGAATGAATGGCAAGCTTCTAAATAACTTGCAGCAAAAACTTTAACATTTTCACGCTGACGCCGGGGGTAACGCTATAGCTCTCTGTTCTTAGAACAGGCGAGCTAAAAACTTTAAGTAAAATAAAGAGATGTTCTTACCTACATGTACCTACCCTAAATTTTTTGAAGCCATTATATATAATTAGCGGAAACACGGTATTTTTTTTTTTGCCTATCTGACTTGAATTTATTACACAGGTCATAATCTATTCTTGTTTGCAGGTCAATAATGAAATCAACAGGCAATTCATGTACATATTTTCTAGCATTATCATTGATCATTTGATAATCAGATGCAGTAGGTCATCGACATTGTATAGGTAAAGGTCAGCATCACTAGTCAATTTTAGATTCTAGCTACGAGACATGATTGACCAAGAGGAAATCTTGTCCTCCTTATTTACTGAAGATAAATTCTATAATCAATACTAAAAAATACATTAAATTTGTTCATTATTATTGACAGGATGAGAATAATGTCAATTTCTGTTATTCCATATTAATTAATAGATGCAATATAATACTAAAATCCATTTCTGGTTTTAAAAACTAATGCAAATTATGTGAACAAGAGTTATATTACTGGATTTTTGTTTTAAAGGTCGTGCTGGAAGTGAGTTGTTTGCTTTAAATTTGCTGATCACTGATCATGATATTGTTGATACTAGTGTCTGCAAGTTTGTTTAAATAATTTTTAATACTATGCACTTTAATTTAAACCCACATACAAGTGTATATTATTTCTAAATAGTTATGCCATAGAAGATTTGATGTATGTAATTAATGAAATTGGCCAAGCTTAACAAATAAAGAAACTGATACACCCCTGAATCAGTATAATTTTACCCCCGCAACCCTAAATGTATGGAATTGTCTCTGGAGACTTTTTAATGTACGCTGTATGATATATGGCTTCTGAAGCAAATTAAGCATGAAATTCAACTTGCAGTAGTTAAAACAAATCAATAAAGTGTGTTAACACTGTGACACAGTATCATAACGACCAGAAATTCAGGAACTTATATATATATAATTGATCATGATAGAACTTTATATAGTCACGACATTCAATAATCAATATGGATAATGAGCATTATAAGGACGAGAGAAAAAACATGCACACATATATATACATGTATAATATATACATGTATATATGTATGTAATGTACCATTTATTGGATAACTGTACATGATTTACATACACTTTCGCAATTTATAAATTTGAACTTCACATTAATTTTTAATGATTTGGAAAATAGATGTATCTGTCAATGAATATTACATAATTATTGAATTAATTGCATCACAATTGCAACTGTTATCAAGACTAGGTAAATGTTCATCTGGCTGCAAAAGGTGGTAACAAAAATTTGGTAAAAAATTCTTTTGATTTCCAGAAATTTTGTTCCACTTTCCCCTATTTAACATGTTTAATCTCATACTGGCACCCTGGTTGGGGTCAAGCTTCACAATTTGAACAAATCTGTATCCCCATCTCAGGAGGATGCCTCCTAGCTTGGTTGAAATATAATTGGTTCTGCATGCAGTTATGGGGAAATTAACATACATGTATATATATATATATTAAAGTGTTGTATATAATTGACACCAACAGGAGTAACCTGTTTTCCACCTACATGTACGTGCATGCACTTTACCGGCGGCCATGGTAACATTCTTACTTACAGTAAAAGTCCTAGCGTTAAGTTTTCAGCCCCCCCAAAAAGACAAACAACCATTTTTAATTAATCACTAGTACATGCAATATTTAAAACACATATTCTGTAAATAAAACTAACAACATATGGTTATACTGTGGTCGTCCAGGCAAGGGCAGGAGAGTGCTGCTGACGACAGGCACATAAACCGGAAGTACGTCACCAATTTTACCGGGTTTGTTCTAATTTTACCGGGTATTTCTTCTAATCTCATAGGCATGTTCTAATTCAATAGAACAAGTTCTAATTTTATCGAAACATTCTAATCCAAAAGAACAATGTTCTAATTATTAGAATATACCGGTAAAATTAGAACAAGGGGCGAGGATATTAGAACTTTTGGGACTACCAGTGTAGTGATACCCAAGTTTTGTGTTATATATAATACACAGTTATTTGATTGACAGATGTATACTGTGTTTCTCTTGTAGGGTTGTTTATGAGGAAGAAATCATACAGAACAATGGTCAGCAGCCACCACCACACTATCAGAACCTTATAATACAACACATGGAGATTGCTGAACCACTGTCTACCCTTAAGCAGCTGCTAGAAATGAGACTACAGTGTTCCTTGTCTGATCATCAATTTTTCTTGCAGGATACTATACTGGTAATATATATATATATATATATAAGAACAATAAGAACTATATTGGCTTTCACAACTGTTTTGAGTTTGTCACTCACTTGATATTTCACTACTGGTTTGGGTTATTAGGTCACCTGACTCACATGAAATGAATAAGGCTTTCACGACTTTTCTTGACTTTTGGCTCAAATGATCCCAAGCATTATCAACATCTCCAAAAACGATTCAAGCAATTTCAACCAAACTTGGTAGGAAACATCTTTGGGAAGGGTTTTCATATTTGTTCAAGTTAGGAGGTTTGGTCCTCAGGGGATGCCAGTAGAGGTATCAAGAAGGGAAAATATAAAAAATTGAATAAAACAGAAGGCCTAGAACTTATGCTTGTATATATATATATGACAAGGGGTCAAAAATTTGTAATATGTTTTGGGATTTAACACTGAACAGCACTAAAGTAAATATTAGTGGTTGGTGGATATTCTAGGTGCATTGTTGAATCGTAATATGAAGCTAGGTACAATACAATTGTGATACATGCAGGACTATCCATGGCTGGGAATCCAGAGTTACTGCCCTTTAACATATTACCTTGTGTGAGGCAACGAAAGTAAACATTTTGGAAGACGTTGAAAAGTAAAATCCAACATTCTATAAATTTTAATCCCAGAAATATAGACAAGAATGTTTTGTTTCAACCTAAGGTGTGAACATAGCTAATACTGCAGAACATAAGTTGTCATTCAGACCATGCACAATAAAGTACACAAAGTATGGCAGTCCAATCCTTCGACCAGAGGAAATTGAAAAAAGCATCGCACAAATTCAAGTATTCGTGCAATTGAATGAAAAATTAATTGGTGATATGTATTGTGATATATCGTTATATTTTTGTATGTATCGTGGTACATTTCAGCTTGCAATACCCAGCTGTAGTACATATGTTATCTTTTCACATATTCAATTTTTTCTTCAAAACTGTCGAATCAATTTTCAAAACAAGTATCCTTGGGGAAAAGTGTTTCTAATAGTTCTTCTGTCAATTTAAGGATTCATTTTAGAGGTAGTTGTTCACAATACATGTATTTTGAGGATTAAGACTTGATATAATTTTATGTGTTATGAAAGACACTCAAATTGATGCTTTTGTAGAGAAGAGAAATTGCTTACAAAAATCCTTCATTCATAGCCGTATTATGTTATTACATAGCAAGAAGCTATTTTTATTTTTTTTTGTACATCAAAGGACCTATGGCAGTTTATGTAACCTTTGATTTGTCATTTGTCATAAGTTTTGTTTTTATGTAAATCAATGACCTTTTCTTGACCTTTGTTTGATTCATATCAGAATTGTGTACATGAATATAATTCTACTATACTTATTTTTGTATGCAGTTGGACACTAACAAGAGTTTGGTCGATCAGTGTGTACAAGGGGAGGGCATGGTTCAGATCAACCTTGAAGTCAAGTCACAACCAGGTATTTACAATGTCATTGTTCTTAGTTTGCTTTCAGTTGGGATAGAAAATGCTGCTTCTCAATATATTTACTGTTCTCTAACATATATAAACTATTAATAACTCATAGGTACAAAACTGCTGCTGTGATGTTTCTTAAAATTACATGCAACATGTACGGTACACCCTTTTTGCAAGTCATTTAACTCAAGATTTGCCATTGAAGTAATTGATACTGTATGCCTGTCTTGAAAATTTAATCTTGTCTTTATTCATAGGTGTGCGACCAAAGATTAATATATTGGACATACTCAAACCAGCAGATGAAGTAGAACCACAAGTAGCAGAGCAAGGTATATATTCAATTCTATTGTAATCAGCCCAGACTGAATGCTTCATTTAAAGGTTTCAAGTGTATGAGGAAACAAGAACCTTTATACCTAAACTCAAGAATTAGTTATTTTCAATCAATTTATTTGTGTTTTTAATTATCAGAAATGTGCTTCGTGACTTAAGACAATACACAGTGTTTAGATGGTATGTGTCTTTAATATGTTCTGATTAGATAAATGTCCTAGTAAAAGTTTTTCTAAATGTAATGAGTGCCTTTAATAATGATTTTTGGTAATATAATATTTCACTCATGGGTAGTGAAATTAGACAATATGTACTATGAATATTGATAGAATAATGACTATTTTTCTGTCAACTTAACAGCACTGTCAGCAGTTCCACAAGTTACAGCAACTACTACTACAGTGCCTGCTACCTTTACTACCCCTCAGAAAGCCTCACCTACAAAAGTAGTAATTCCTCTACCAGAAGAGTCTGAAAATGTAACACGATGGATTGTTGACCAACACTTTCGAAGAGAGCAAGAAAGACTCAAGATACCTTTTGGTAATATTTCTTGTAGCACTTTCAAAGAATTTTTATCTATGTTTGTTTTCTTTTTTTGGCAATATTGTTCCTTAGCGTTATCTTGATCTAGTTTTCCAGTCATGGACACTCATCTTAATCATAAACCTGCATCAAAATTCAATTAAGGTAATATTTTTTTGATGCATATTCTTGTAATTTCTACCTTGTTTAAACAAGCATACTAATTCAAATTTGTATGTATAATACTTTTTGTTTAAATGTTTTATGACTTTCTTACAGATCCATTACAATGGAGTGAACTACATGTTAAACACTGGATAGAGTGGGCTATAAGAGAGTTTGCACTTGATGGAGTTGATCCAAATAACTTTCAGATGACAGGAAAGCAATTATGTGAATTAACACACCCAGAATTTATTAAGTTTATACCCAATGATAGAGGAGATGTCTTCTGGACACATTTAGAATTACTCAGGAAATGTAAATTTGTAGGTAAGTAATAAGTGATGCTGTATATGTTTGTAATATAATATGTAGTATCTGCCTCACTTGTGACATTTTAGGAAAGTTATTGAATATTTCTTAGAAATCTTTGCTTGTTGCCTAATTATAGAATGCAATCTGAAAATATGGTCAGGCCTGTTATTTTGTGTCAAGAATGTTTTAATTTGTTTTTGGGTTTAAATGTAAAAGAAGCAGAGGGAAAAAAGGAAAGAAACAGTTTCCTTTGAAAATCTTGAGTCCATGGTAGACTTTTTCCCGTAGAAAGTCTATCGTCCAGCATTAACAGTTTCCCGTTTAAAACTATTATACCAAGCTTAAGTTCAACCAAACTTGGTATAGGGAAGGGGATTTAGATTTTTTCAAATGATAAGGCTTGGCATCCAGGAGGTCTCAAAAAGGAAAATGTTGAAAATTTGATAAATTTCTTAAAACCTTACAAATAATGCTCCTGTGTAGACTATGTAACATACATTCTGATTTTTTACCGTATCAGGAGAGATAACATGTGTGTGTATTGTGGCCGATCAAATTTGCATCACGTTACAACCTGTCAAGCTTAATAAAAAGGGACCGGGAACATAAAATGAGAGGCAATTAGGCAGATAAGGAGCGATAACAATGTCACTCTGTTTGAAACAGAGTTTGACTTGTTAATTTGTTATTTTCTTATGCGAGAAAGAAACATCAGAAATGTTCTCTCACAGATGTCTTACGGAGGCCTTCAGTGGTATCTAAAACCTACAGTAAAAATTTTCAAAGTCTCCACTTGTATTCACTGTTGATTACGCTCTCTGTAAAGGCCTTAGAAAACACATACACAAACACTGTGATATAATTGATAGCATCACACAATTTAGAAACTTGACCAATAACACAAACAAAAGATAGGCAATATGGTATTGTGAAATATAAAGAGGATGGTATTTTTTGTCATCACCCGACATATTTTAAATATATATTAAGTCAAAACAAACGAACATGGTTTAAGAATAATACTCAATAAATGCATACAGTGTACGCATGTGGTTGGGAACAAAACACTTCTTTTTCCATTTCAGCAGAAAAGTAGAATTAAAAAATGATGTTTTGGGTACCATACTTTTGTTGTGATCTTTCTCTATTTTAAATTCTAATACAAAAGGTAAAATTGTGTTCATATAATTTACACTTAATTAGCAATTGGTATTTTTATGCATATTTAGAAGAAAAAGAAGGTCCGACAAAAAATGTTTAGGACTGCCAGAATTACTAATTTTGCCGGACCCAATGTCTGACAGAAAGAAAAATATTTCGGCATGTCTGTATTAATACTTGTATATGCATTAACATTGGAGCATGAAGAATCAATTTATGCATTAACCTTGGAGCATGAAAAATCAAGTTTGTTCAAGGAGTATATATGTCACAAAATATGTTACACATTTTGAGGTTAAAATTCAACATTATAAAGAACTGTTAACTTTTACATTATCAACTTTTTACCAAAATATTTGGTCTTGTTTCAAACAAACTTGGCATCCCCTCTTAAGGAAGGAAATTTGTGTGTGTTAAATTATGAGGATCTGGTTCAGATAACAAACATATCCATAGATTAATATGTATTTTAAAAAGAACAGCTGACACCCTACTCTGATTTATCTGTAACAATGAAGAGGCTTATAAGTTGTCATAATGAAACCTAGACATGCTCCTTATCCATCAAACTAGCAATGAGATGTGAAACATGTTACCTGTTACTAAATCTTATATAAAGTGTTTTTTCTCCTTCAGCCGTGATGCAGCAACCAACTCCACATGCCATAACAACAATCACAGTGTCAACATCTGGTGGAGCTGATGGTGAGTTATCTCCCTTTAATAGAAAGAATAAGTCAAAATAATATATTTTGGTAATAGACTATTTTCTTAATCTGTCACACTTATTCATTGCATTCATATGCATTTATGATTCTTATATATATCTGGTTACAATATAATTTCTCCCTAACTATGAAGATGTGTCTCAATGTTAACAGGAAGAGTGCGGACACTTAAACATCACAGACCTCGCTCTCCTCGCATAACTGGAGATGACAGATTGTCGCCTGGAAACAGAACAGGTAAGTTAACATTGTAGAAATAATGACATTCCACTGCTGCATTAACTGTTGTGACATCAAAGTTCTAAATATCTGAGTGGCTAAATTTTTACTAGGACATGGATTAAGTTTTCATAATAGGAAGCTAGCTGGCAATAAAAAAGTTCTAGTCAAGTATTTTCCACAGGAAGTGAATATGTATACTAATTTATACTGGTAGTGGCTATGATCTTGATGATCTTTTTTTGATATTTTGTAAAATGCACTTGAATGTCAACAGTGGCTTGACAAGTTATATCTTAACAATAATTTTTATTTTTCATCAATATAAACAGTAAATTTTCTAAATACTTAAAAAGCATGACTTCATTTCAATGACTACAAACAAACATTAATTTACAATGTACAGTTAAAGTTAGTTTTTTGATTTTTATATCATGTTAAAGCACATCATCTTCATATATTTATCAAAGTACCACACTGCCTTTTTAATTCACACCTTGTTAGCTCACCTGATCCAAAGGACCAGGGTGAGCTTATGGCATACTGTGTTTGTCGGTCTTCTGTACATCAACAATTTGTTAAACGACTTCTTTTTCTTAACCAATGATTGTAATTTAACTTATTTGCAGGAAGCATCCTGAGGGGGAGGGGATTCAAAATTGTACAAATAAAGGGGCTGAAGCTATAGGGGTCACCACTAGGGGGCAAAATGTCTCACAATTAGGGAAAACTTCAAAAATCTGCTCTTAAACTATGAGAGCTAGAGCTTATGCTTTTGGTATGCAGTACCTTTAGGCTATGTAGAATCAAAATTGTACAAGGCATGAGGCTGGGGTCAAAAATAGATTATGCATTTTTGGATCAAAGTTCAACACCACAGATTATGTCGTTATTTCTTGCATTTTTAGTCCATCTGGACCGAAGGTCCAAGGTGGACTTTTCTCATACAAATCCTGTCCGTCGTCAGTCCGTCTTTTACTTTTGCTTTAAAAGACATCTCCTCTGAAACTACTGGGCAGATTTCAACCAAATTTGGCAGGAAGCACCCTTAGGGGACGAGAATTCAAGATTGTACAAATGAAGTACATGACCCCCAGGGGACAGGGGGGTGTGCCCAAAAGGGGTAAATTTGACAGTATGCCTTCAAAGGACATCTCCTCTGAGACTATTGGACAGATATCAACCAAATTTGTGTGGAAGCACCCTTAGGGGTAGGGGTTTGAAGATTGTACAAATGAAGGACCTGACCCCCCCAGGGGACAGGTGGGCGGGGCCTAAAGGGGTAATTTTTTACAGTTTGCCTTTAAACACCATCTCTTCTAAGACTATTGGGCAGATTTCAACCAAATTTGGCAGGAAACATCCTTAGGGAAAGGGGATTCAAGATTGTACAAATGAAGTCCCTGACCCCCCAGGGGATAGATGGGTGGGGCCAAAAGGGGTAAATTTGACAGTTTGCCTTTAAACGCCATCACCTCTGAGACAATTGGACAGATTTCAACCAAATTTGGCAGGAAGCATCCTAAGGGGAAGGGGATTCAAGATTGTATAAATGAAATATCTTACCCAAAGGGGCGAGGCCAAAAGGGGTAAATTTGACAGTATGCCTTTTAACAGTCTTCTCTGACACTTTTCGGCAGATTTCAACCAAATTTAGCAGGATCATCCTTAGGGGAAGGGGATTCAAGATTGTACCAAAAATATCTGACCCCAAGGGGAATGACTTCTCTGAAACTACTGGGCAGATTTCAACCAGATGGATGTTAAGGCCCCATGGGCCTCTTGTTAACTATGTCTTAAAAACTACTGGATAAATTTCAACCAACTTTAGTACAAAATATTTGTCAAGAGGTATCCTTAGGGGAAGAGGATTCAAAGTTGTACACATTAAGGGGCTGACCCCCCAGGGAGCACAACTAGGGTGCAGAAAGTGTCAAAATTAGGGAAACTTAAAAATCTTCTCCTCATAAACAATGAAGGCTAGAGCTTATATTTTTGGTATGCAGTACCTTTAGGACCTGTAGAATGAAAATTGTACAAGGCATGAGGCTGGGGTCAAAAATAGATTACACTTTTTGGGGTCAAAGTTCGACACCACAAATTGTATCGTTATCTCTTGCATTGTTGACGTTGTCTTTAAAACTATTGAATAAATTTCATCCAAATTTCATAGAAAGTATATCTATGCTAAGAAGATTCAGAAGTGTTGATATGAAGGGGGTAGCTATAGGTCCATAGAGGGCACCACTATGGGCCCAAATAGGACAAATTTTGGACAAAATCATTCATAACTGCTTAAAACGACATCTCCTCCTAAACGACTGGACAGATTTCAAACATAATTGGCAGGAGGCACCCTTAGGCTATGTAGAATCAAGATTGTTCAAGTCTGAAGGACCATGGTGAGCTTATGCCATACTGTGATGTTCGTCGTCTGTCCATCATCTATACATCAACAATTTGTTTAAACAACTTCTTCTCAACCACTGATTGGAATTTAACTAAATTTGACTGGAAGCATGATCTAGGTGGGGTAATTCAAAATTGTACAAATGGTTGGGTTGACCCCGCAGGGGGCTGAAGGGTGGGACCAAAAGGGGGCAATTTGGATATATTGCTACAAAAGACTTCTTCTGTAGAACTATACACTGCATATGAATCTTATTTGATCAAAAGCATTCATGGGAGATAGGGATTCAAAATTGTACAAATGGTGGGGCTGGGGGAGGGGCCAAAAAGGGTTATTTGGCTTTATTGCTTTAAGTGACTTTTTCACTGAAAGCATCTGTAGGTAGTGGTGATTCAAAATTGTACAAATGGTGGTACTGACCCCAAAATGAGCCAAGGGGTAAATTCAAAAGGAGGCAATTTTATCTACAATGTTATAAACAACTTCTGTGTATGTAAGCAATAACACTCACATATGACTGGTAGCATCTCTATATGGTCAACTCTCAATATTGTACAAATAATGAGGGTTTCCAGGGACCTAAACAATGATGTCAAAGAGGGAAAAAATATAACAACACTGTCAAAATGACATGGTTTAATCCATATTTTGTCTGAATCATCCTTAAATAAAGGC
>JAUMGZ010005507.1:0-10375 GCA_032359645.1 Pododesmus macrochisma | reverse complement strand
ACAGATCTATAGTATATCTCAAATACTTGATAAATGATGAAGTGCTCTAGGGGATCAAAAAGGGGGAAATTTGAGACTCTTCTTCAAATAAGTATCAATAGCACAGAGAATTGATATGTCTGATGATGATTACAGTATCAACATCAACCTTATAATAAAAATATCTGAATACAATAACTTTACAAACATCAGTTTGTTAGTTTAAGTGATAATATCCTATATAGACATATTATGTTAACAGTCTAAATCATATTTTTGCAGGTGGCATGCCTATAAACATAGATTTACTATAGAATCCTTACTAAATATCATACTTACTAAAATGCCTGTAACTTATGTAAAATGTGTTTTCCTGAGCAGAGAGCTTACTCATCCTAGATAGAAAATATATCTACACCAACGGACATGAAGCTTAACATAGGTTATACAGCGTTTTCTTGATTAACCGGATTGTCAACATGGGGAATCCTTCTACTTTCGCTTTTAACCTGGTCGGGGATACCCTTGAAAAATAGTCCCCTAAACAAATCAAATAACCTTTTATTTCAATGAAAAAGGTATCATTCCAAAGAGGAAACAATATCTTACTCAAATATACCAGGTTTCAAGACATATTCATCTTACAATGTACCTCAAAGAACATAATTATGAGAAAATGCTTAAAATAAACAGCACTACTTTCATATACGCCATTTCTCATTGGCTGATTATTAGGCGTGCCTCCTGAAAATACCATATCACCAAGATGTATCCCTTGTATATTAAAAAGTCAAGATTTTTCTATATGATTTGTGTAGACAAGAATAGTACGTCTTAGCATTTTATTATCTTCCTCCTTTTATCAACAACGTAAAAAAAAAAATTACCATAAATCAAACACTAATTGACATTTTATTGTTCATGTTAATATTGTTCTTTCGCCTTTTGTCCTTGCAGGTAAGTGTTTGCTACATAATTTGGTGTGAGTGCGTACAAATGTGGATCTTCTTCAAGACCGCATAAAGAGATATATCTGCCGGAGATTACAGATCAATTGTTGATGACACCAGACTCCTCCATATTGTGTACAGGATTACCCAGATTTGCATCAATTTGGAAGCGCTTGCTTCAGCTGAATGGTATTTCATGTCATATTGTACAAGTGATGAGTCAATATGACAATTTTCGAGATTAATTCCACTGCTTAGTACAATATTGACCTACATAATAGGATTTACACCTGTCAGGGTACTGATTAATTGAATTCCTACACATCACAGATTTCATTGATTTGCCTTAATTTGCCTATTGAAGTTTTAGGTCCATTGTATTAATGTCTTGAGAAATTTACCAAAATCACGCAAGTAAGAAAAACTAAGATATCAAACACATGCTTGAGGATAGCCAGTATGAAGGATAGTGGGGCTGTAGAGATACTAGTACCGCTAAATTTTTTATTGGGAACCATAGGAATGCAATATTTGTCAGCCAACATGTTTTGTTTCTCATAAATTGATCTCAGATGCATAATAATTCTCTTTGACAATGTGTTATGATTGCATTTATAGCTGGAACATAACAAGGAACTGCTCTGTAGCAAGCATTGCAGAGCAACACAAAACGATGTCTTTCTGTTGAACAGTGCATCTTTATTCAGAATTCAATTAACCGTTATGATGCTACAGTAACGTTGTAGTTAAAGATTATTGAATTTACTTTTTATTGAAGACCATTTACATAAAATTTGTGATTATTAAACTTAACAACTTAATGGAATTCAGGGGTACTCTTATTTCAAATGGAAACTTTAATATTTTAGTTTTGACGTTTGGGTTAAGATAGTTCTGCACGCTTCAGCTCTTCAGACATTCTTTATTGCTTAAAAATGGATGCGTTTCTAGGAATTCAAAGTTTTGAGCCATTAATGTTCATTTGATTCCTAACATTATGTTAAAGTACTTTACATATCAAACTGCTGTATTAATCCTTGCCTATCAAATTGTAGTTCTTTAATTGCTTGTTTCAAATTCATAAATGTAATGTTCAACTTGTTGAGAAGAACAGAAACAGGTCAAAGCACCTATACATGTATACCGGTAACTTATATTTTGGAAACTAACTAGCATACATACCTCAACACAGCTAGAAACAATGTACTGAAAAATGAATAAACAATACCAGTATTCAAGCTAACATGATGAATCAAGATCATGCATGGCTATTCCTGTTGACAGTCTTATGTATAGCATATATGGATGGCCCAATCATGACCCTTTGGGCTAAAATGCATACCTGTATATTGTTTAAATTTTCTACATTTTGTGACATTTAAGGATTTACACTAATGATTATACATTTTAATTGCAGTTGACATTTAGTCGAATCAGGTCCTAAAAAATGTTAGTTTATTTGAAATATTGCTTAATGTTTGAGCAGTTCTCCAGAAGAGTTAATATTGGAGGAAAATAAGCTTTCCCTACATCTGGCTCCTTTTGTTTTTTGCAGGTTATATATCCATTTGATAAGATTATTCTACTTATATAATCTTTTGGTTTTGATTAACCATGGGTGGCCCAGCTTTGGAATTAGACTTGGGCAGTTTGGCACTCAGGTCTTGGCTTGTGTAGATGGTTGCCATGCTGTTTTGTCATTAGGTTTGGCATTCAGTTATTCATATGTTCAAATGTATGTCCATTAGAGTTTCTGACCAGTAGGTTAGCACCATGTAGCACACCATTATCTTTTACTACTTTATACTGCATAGTTTGTTTACCCCCTAATGCTAGCAATGAATATATTCCATTCATGATTAGATCCATCCTTTTTACCTAAGTAGTGCTCGTAAGACTTGCTGTAAATGTTTTATATTCCCTAATAAGATACAGAAGAAGATAAAAAACAGTCGATGGACAATACAGAAAAATACTTTTTGCAATAATGTAATGAAAAGATTGTATGTCTATCTGCTGGAGGGCATAGACCTCTAAAAAACTCATCATTGTATCACCCAGTTTTTGGCGACAATAGAATTTCTTCTTGTGTGCGTGTAGGAGTTGAGGTCGTCGTGTGTAAGGTTACAGGTCTGACCCCCATGTGTACACATGAGAAGTTTAAAGATGGTCACTGGTTGGATTGTGATGAACGATGAACTATTAGTCCGTATTTGGTACACAGGATGCAGATGCACTTGCATGGAGTTTAGTACTTTAATTAATCCTAATGTTGCATAGAATATAAGTGGTACACAATATACAAAACGTGGAGGAAGATGGGAATAATGTCAGCAGTGTATGGCCGACTCCAACTAACTTATGAATACTAAAAATTGACAGTAAGTCCATGGACATTGGCAAACAATAAGAAAATGTTGGACGCACTCAGAAAAATGAACCAAATATACATTTATTAACTAAAAATGGAAACATCACAAGCTTCTATTAAAAAACTAGAAGAAAAACCAGGTGCTCGCGATATGTTAAGCGTTTCCTGCTTATAAGACATGTGTCACCCGCCGCGATGCCTCAGTTTCATTCCGGTGTATGGTAACCTTTTCCACCATTTAAAAAGAGCAATTAAAGAGTCTAAGAGTCGCCATAAGAAAAGGCCAAAGTTGTTGTGACAAAAGAGCAAAGGAGAAAAACCATTAACAGGAGAGGAATAAAAGTAGCAACATTATCATTGAAGCAGAGTGGTGAAAGATATATCTAACTTAATTTATAAACTGGCGAAAGTTTGAAATTAAACTAAAATGTCACAAAGAAAATCACAGACATTTCCTCAGTGACAATTGGCTCAAACATTACAGCAGCTCTTAAAGGATTGCAGGGGGCCGCGGTGGCCTAGTAGTTAAAGTCGGCAACTTGTAATCATAAGAGCCTTTCACCTCCTAGTTTGACCCCCGTCCGGGGCGGCCTAGTGTGAGAAAGCTGCCAGTGACTTGCGGTAGGTCGGTGGTTTACTCCGGGTACTCCAGTTTCCTCCACCAGTAAAACTGGCATGTCCCTAAATGACCTTAGCTGTTGATCGGACAATAAGCCCTTAATACAAACAAACTTAAAGGATTGCAATTTTATATATGGTTATGTATTAACAAGGGCAGTCTGTCTCTGTTTGTAGACATCTGTCCACCAATAAGCTTTTTGTATTGTTTTTACTTTTCCAATAGTACTTGAATGACTAAATGTTCACTAGAAAAAAGCACAATAAGAATCAAAGTTCAACATAGGCTTGTGTATAAGTAAAAAGATAGAATTAAAAGAAGTATTGTTGTCCACATCTTCGCTAGCCAACGTATACGAATCACTTTCTTTCAGTTCGCTTATCATATGAAAGGTAGTGTAGCGAAACTTTGCTGTAGTGAAAAGTAGTGTAGCGAAACTTGGCTTGCGAAGATGATTTGTCCATAAAGTATGCTAAAACAGAGATTTGCATTTAGCATAAATGAGTTTCTTTGTCACTTGATTTCAATTTTGGTAAAGTTCACTCTCACCCATTCAGAACTAAAAGTAGCTTTATATATTGCTTCATGATTATCCTGAAAAAAAACTGGTGTTTAAATCTGAGCACACTGAGATGCCATTTTGCCTATTCATAATTATAAAACTGAATTTGCTCCTATGACGTAAATATTAATTTTGAGTATAGTAATATGTGTCCCCTAATATGTGAATTACATATCATACATGACCAATATGAATTTTATCAAAGACAAAATCTGTGATTGTTTTAAACATAACTACTCTGTGGATCTCATGTAAAATGCACATTAATATTAAGAGGTTAAATATTTTATAAAAGATGTTAAATACCACAGTTTTATTTCTGCAAGTTATCGCTTTAGATTTGTAACAGGAAGTATAGTTCTATTTGTTAACTTTGTGTGATCAACTATCTTAATATATGTTGGTGTAGGTCATTTCTATGTAAAATATGTAGTTTAACGGAAAATGTAGTCTGAAGGAAAATATTTTTCATGCATTTCCAATCAAATTAGGGCAAATTTGTTGCAGATAATAGTTTAATTACCGGTCAGTTAAAATTGGAAATCATCAATAATTTTTTCTTTGAGTTGTGATATTGTGGAGATGACCATGGCCATGTAACTACAAAATGGCTACCGGTAACCACCGAAAAGGCAGTTCTCCAGACAAAATTCAATGTTAGCTTAAAGACAATTTATTCTGTTAGATTTCGAGATCTTTGTAGCTTAGAAAATGAATTAATTTGATTCGGCTAGTGATTGTTTCTGCAGAACTTCTGACGTATTATAAAAACCTTGAATGTCACAGAGACATCATGTGGCAACAGTGACGAAATATACTTTATTTTTGTCACAAAAGATACTTACTATGTACAGTGAGGTCAAACAGAGAGAATCGATAGACCAACAATCAACACAACAAATAAAACCCACACTATAATAAGAATAAAAACAAATGAAGTCATAAAGAACTAGTTATCCATGTTGACCAATTTATGGTAGCCAAGCCTCCCAGCAAAATAGCTAGGTGGATATTAAACATTAAGACATTTAGATGTATCTTCATCCTGACCTTCCTTGCCAAGACAAACAAGAAATTAAGACAAGTTGACTTGGGTGTCCTTTCTGTAAAATCTTGTTTATATAACGCTCAAGATAACTGGATAAAACAAATTGATTGTCTTATAAGTATAAATTGATATTGTTTTTCATTATGTGCAGATGACAATAGTGATGTGGCATATAAAATTTAATATATATATCCATTAAATTTCATGATATTTTAGTATGGAAAATTAAGCTTTATTTTTTTCTGTCTGTCTATCTGTCTGCAGTCTGTGTGTCAGTTAGTTGGTCGGACAATCTTTGTAGGAGTTCTTCTCCTTTTATGATTTCCATTTTGAAATTTTGTCCGAAGTTTTGCTGTTCACATTTGTGACCAATATTTATGAAATTTGGCACACAAGATCAGTACATTGTATAGGTGTGTGATAACGATTTATGAAGCACATTTAAACCAAAATCAAGAAGAGTTTTAGTTCAATAATTATTTAAATAAATACTGTTGAAATAATTTGATTAAATAACCTGAAATGAAATTATAGACAGCTCTTGGCTGTGAAATTTTCATTTGTTCACTCATTGTTAAAGGTACTATTGTATCATTTATTTTACTTATAATAAGTTATTAGATGCTCATATAAAAGATCCATATGCATTCACCATATAATATTAGAGAGCTCACTTTAAAGGCTAGTGTCACCACAATGGTAAGTAAAACCTTCCATTTCTATACTCTCAGTTCAATAAGAGTTTGAAAGAGCAGGAACAAACCAGCTAGTTAAAAATTATAGCAGACTGGTTATTTAAGCTCGATTTATATAACATTTAAATGATTACAAAGCCAAGAATGAATAACACATACATAAATGGTGTAATATATTCTTAAAATATGCTTGTTTTAGTAACAAAAATTCTGAATTTGAGAGCAATTAAAAAAAATTTAATTAATCAGCCAAAATTGTTATTTAAAAGAAAATACTCATTATATTCTGCTTTGCACATTTCATTGAAAAACAACATCTTTTCAGCTTTGAAACTAAATTCAAAAGAACCTTACCTTTGGGAGAGTCTCAATAACATCCTGTGCATTATATTACCACAGATTCATTATAACTAAAGGTGATTGTCGGATTAAGTATAACAACACTGACAATGTAGGCCAGCCTCTGAATATGTCAGCTCTCTACCAGTAACATTCCGTCCATTTAACACTATTGATCTGGACACATATCTTACCTGTTCTGTGTGGTAGACTGTTAATGAGCACAAATTCTGTATCACTGCTGTGTATTTATACATAATCTGTTTCAGTCTCATTCTAAAACTTTGTCAACTCATGTACATCTTTGTTGATAAAGTTCTAGTGTTGTATTGCTTAAACTACCAATTGTGTATGGTCTTAACTATTGTTCAGTTTTTGGTAAATATTAATGAATGTACCTTTACATTTTTGGGGCCCTTCTTAGTAGGGAAGCTTAGTTTGTCAAGAAAGATAACACAAGAAAAGAGGTTGGTCGTATATGGGCATTTATTTTTGGAAATGCCAGAAAACATACTAATATAAAAATGTACATTGTTTAATAAAATATATTAAACAGGCATATTAAGATACCTAGACAAATCTGGGCCAGTGCACATATTTATGTCTATCTATTACAGGTAGATATTACAGGTAGATAGATATACATCATCTCCATGCTAGATGTCCTTGAAGATGCTCATTTGTATTTATAGCATCAATAAAAAAAGTAGTGTGGGAGTGGACACACAAATCTAGATTGATTGATAAAGACCACTTAAGGCATCAATTATTTAAACATAAAATGAATGAAATTGAGACAAAGATTCATTATAGCATTTGCAGTGTGTAAATATTATTTCGCTCGGTTGACCAGAGGGAATTAGAGCGAAAATACTTTCTCCAATAGTTGACCGCTTGGGGACGGTCTTGTTATGCAAAACATTGCCCGTGCAATGTGAGATATGTGTATTCTTGGGTATACGTACAGGGGGCTCAGCGTTCATCTTTACAAATAGAACGACCGATAAACGGTGAATGAACGGTGAACGAACAGAAAATAAACGCAAACGGAACGAGCGCTAAACGGAATGTAGAAAGGGCTGAATGAAGATATAAACGATATAAATGGAAAGAATGAAAGAAATGAACGAAAGAAACAATGTAAACAATAGAAAAGGAATGAACGAAATAAACTGAATGAACGAAACTAAATGAATGCAAGCATGAGTCAATAATGACAGTAAATAATGCAAATATACAAAACTACTGTCAAGATTGACATCTCTTGCAAATTCAAAGCGCGGCGATATCGGTGTTTTCTATCAGGTACGATATATTTCTATAATCATAGGCAATTGAGTATTTATTAAATATTGCTGTTTTCTACTGCATTATATATAAAACTACAAAAACTGTCTCAGTAAAAACTTGAATAGTGTGCGGGCTCCTGAAAATTGAATCCTGGTAAATCGGCACGGTAAATCTATATATTTGGCTAAAAGAAAAACGACAATCTTGATATAGCATGACCGCTAAAATATTGCAGTAAAAGTTCAATTTTAGTAACCTATGCAAATACTAAAATGTCAAGTTGAGAATCATGACCAAACCACCGATGTAAACATAGTGTCATTGAGTTTAGTTAACACACTGAATTCTGGTAGATTATTTTGAAAGAAAACATCTACGTTTCTCAAACAAGTCCATTATACAGCTAAGCACTCAATGACATACATGTAATTACAAATAAAAATTACTATTTTGCTTGCTTTAATTTATTAATATATATGTACACGTAAAGGTTGAACTAAACTCTTCACATTATGCCTTCTTGTCCATACAACTGAACGTTATTATACT
Source organism: Pododesmus macrochisma (assembly GCA_032359645.1). Classification (NCBI taxonomy): domain Eukaryota; kingdom Metazoa; phylum Mollusca; class Bivalvia; order Pectinida; family Anomiidae; genus Pododesmus; species Pododesmus macrochisma. The sequence continues at coordinate 1,973 of JAUMGZ010005507.1, read as the reverse complement.
ATATATATACTTAAATAAGTCAAATATACATCATACAACATGCATTGATACACATAGCCTAGGTGATAATTTTTAAAACCATAAGAAATATCAAAACAAAAACATATATTATATATATATTAATATAATCTCGTACCTGTTTCTGTTCAAGATAGAATCATCTCAGACGAGGGATGGTATGCATGTTAAATATCTCAGGACTAGGTGATAGCCAAGTTATGAGATATCATACATATCATCCTGAGACTGAGTTCTAACTTGAATAGAAACAGGTACAAGGTTCTTATTCTTGTCCTACGATAGCAGTTAAACTTTAAAAATATCTTTAAAAATGCATCAAATTAAATTTTCCCTGCAAAAGCGCTTCTGGCGTAGCATCAGTGACGTAAATTCATTGTATTGCACATGGTCCCAGTTTTCAGAGAATAATTTTTAATAAAAAAGCTTCATGTAAGTGATATGCTGTAGTGAGGGTCATACATGTGTGCAGTTAAACATTTTAATATAGAAGCCTTATTGGACTGCCCTTACTGACCTAAACTTTCTTTTCTTTTATGAATCGTTTTGATCTAGTGGTGTATTTTACACCAGACACATGCAGTTTATAGATCTGCTCTGTTCCTACCGTAGAACAGTGTAAATTTGTACTGTTTGTTTGTTTCATTGGGGTTAAACGTCCCTTCAACGCATGTCTAGGTCATAATGAGATGGTGTCTGCTTGTATAAGCTAGTGCACACTAATGGCAACTTTTATAGTGCTGTCTCACTGAAATATCATGCCACATACACATTGATATGATACTCCGCTCATTCACATTATACTAACATCGAGGCAAACAGTCCTCCTCCTTCCCAGTTATGCTGAGCATTTAGGAGGAAGCGAGGAGATGACCTAATTTCAACCTCTTAGGTGTGACACGGTCAGGAATCGAACCTGTGTCTTCCCGATCATGAAGCCAATGCTCTACCTCTGAGCATATATGAATTAGTTTTTAAAAAATTACCCAAGTGTAAGCATTACATTTTCTTCAACACTAAATGCATGATATTTATATAGTATTATAAAATTTAATCATGAAACTATAGTATAAAAATATAGGGTACCGTATTTTCCAGATTAAAAGTCGCATCTGTATATAAGACGCAGTGCTACTTTTTGGAGAATTTTTGGGTTTTTGCAACATATAAGCCGCACCTTTATATATGCCTCAGCAGAATATAAGCCTCATTTCCAAAATCGCCAAGATGTACAGCCATGTTGTACATACGCCATTTGTGATCCCCGTAATTTAACAATGTATGTTGTGTGGAATGTGATCAACATTTTTTAGAGATTTTATTTAAAGCGAGAAGTCCTATTTTAACTTATGTATAGAGAGGTACATTCTACTGATGAAGTAATGCGAATGACAATGATAGATAATTCACAAAATGATTGTCAGGAACTTACCACATTACTGCGCAGTGATGCCTTTAATAATATCCCGTTATTAATGCTGTATGTTGTTAACGACTCTGCACACCTACCTGGGACGTGACGTGCACAATCAGTTGTGTTTTTTCCTTATTGTACACACGAGATCTTGATACTTAATCAACTTTTCTCGCTATCTTACAAGGTGTGAGATAATAGGCCTGATATTATAGAAATTGCCACCCTGGGAATCAGCAGGAACACATCCATCCTTTTTATACAGTTTATGTAGGCACAGGGGATGACTGTAAAGTCATTTACTGTCACAAGTGGTTGCTATAAAAATTTTAATGATAATGTTGTAATAATGCAGTGATGCATATTACATTGAGACTGCATGATACATTATCACCAACAGTTATAACTTGGAATGAGGCATATTACATTGAGACTGCATGATACATTATCAACAACAGTTATAGCTTGGAATGAGACATATTACATTGAGACTGCATGATACATTATCACTAACAGTTATAACTTGGAATGAGACATATTA
>JAUMGZ010005496.1:0-10376 GCA_032359645.1 Pododesmus macrochisma | reverse complement strand
CTGGCAACTTTCTCACACTAGGCCGCCCCGGACGGGAATTGAACCTAGAAGGTGAAAGGCTCTTATGATTACAAGTCTGCGACTTTAACCACTCGGCCACTGCGACCCCTGAATATCATTGTTATAGGACTGTTCTGTTGTGTATCATATTTATAATACTTTTTCATGGTTTCTGTTTCATTCTTTTTGGATTCCAGGGAATGCTTAGTTGCTTAGTTGATCATCATAACTTTGTTTTACAATAAGATATGATCAATACTTTTTTGTTCTGTTACTCAAATTATAAGGGATCCATATTGTAATCACTCAGTCTTTCAGTCTATCTATCTGTCCCTTTGTATGCCAACAATTATTGTTATTACCAGTTCTTTTTAATGACTGAACATATTCACATGAAATTGTTTTCAAATATTCTTTAGGGTATATAGATATGCTGTTTGAATGTCTTTAAAACCAAAACCTTTTAGTTCTGACAAAGAATTGGTACTCGGTAGAGGGGTGGGGGCTATATTTCATTTAATCTTGTAGTTATCATTTCTTTCAAACTCCCTGGACATGTTCAAAAAAATTGTATCAAAGCATTCTTTAGGGCAGATATTTGGGGTATTTTCAGTAAGAAAACAAGAAAATGAGAACTGAATGTAAATATATTTATTCAACAATTCAAAAGACTAGATGTAATCAGAAGCTCATTAAATATGTCATTTACAACATAAACAAATATGAACATTTCCTTAAACCAAGACTAGGATGTTTTATAACATATAAATAAATAAACACATTTCAATACAAAATAGCTTGTCATAAAGATTCTTAAGAGTTAAAATAATTCATATTGAGAAAATGAAACCAGAAATGTTATGAAAGAATAAGTTTAACCATCAGCACTAGAGAACTTAAATACAATACCGGGCATAAATAAACAACCAACATTTAATATATAACACAAAGATATTTGTACATAAGTACTGATCAGGTGAATATCACACAATACTACCTGTATACAAGTAATGATCAGGTGTAGATCCCATGATGATACCTGTATACAGGTAATGATCAGGTGTATATCACACAATGATACCTGTATACAGGTAATGATCAGGTGTAGATCACACAATGATACCTGTATACAGGTAATGATCAGGTGTAGATCATACAATGATACCTGTATACAGGTAATGATCAGGTGTATATCACACAATGATACCTGTATACAGGTAATGAACAGGTAATGATACCTATACAGGTAATGATAAGGTGTATACCACACAATGATACCTGTATACAGGTAATGATCAGGTAATATCACACAAAGATACCTGTATACAGGTAATGAACAGGTAATGATACCTATACAGGTAATGATCAGGTGTATATCACACAATGATACCTGTATACAGGTAATGATCAGGTTATATCACACAATGATAACTGTATACAGGTAATGAACAGGTTATGATACATATACAGGTAATGATCAGTAGTAGATCATACATAACACACAATGATACCTGTATACAGGTAATGATCAGGTGTAGATCATACATAACACATAATAATACCTGTAAACAGGAAATGATAAGATTATAGTCATTTTTACACCCTTAATTATACTTGTGTACAGATAGTTAGTTACCTGTTGTAGATCACACATGACAAATTTTATGGTATGGACCTAATGATATATACTAAGCACACAATACTTTTTGAGGGTTTTGGACAACAATTTTTCATATCATATATAATACACTCTGTGTCAGTGATGGTGTATGGAAAGGGCAATAACTCTCTCATCCCATTAAATGTCCAGAGGAACCTTTGCACACCTCTTCATTGTTATAATGCCTCTGTATAGGTTAATTAAGTATTTTATGTGCAGGAGATTGATATTGTACTAGTAGCTTCTAGTCAATATCTTTTTATAACCACATTTATGGCCTTTGTTAAAACAAATTATATATATATTTATCAACAACAAGAAAAATCAAGTTGTTTAAGTTTTAAATGATCTGTATCTGATAATGATCAACAACTTGGATTTCTTTAATTAACTTTATACAGTATGTACAAACATTTTCATGCATTGATCATGATTTAAAACTTTAAAAAATGACAGTTTACAATTATGACATCAATGAAAATTAAAGTATGATTACCATTGTCAAAAATAAATATTATCTTTATTTATGCCTTATACTGTCTTGAATTGTAAAAACAAATGAAGTAGATAAAAGTTAATGACTTCATCCACATTGTTCTCATCATGTCTTTGTTAACATTCCTGGTGATTAAGATCTAATTAGGACATCAAAAGTAAGGTTGTTTTTTACTAGTTTTATACAAGTCCTTTTCATCAAATTTGTAAATTTATTTGGATTTTGGTATGTATTATAACTTTCTTATCTAAATGACTCAAAAAGAGTTGATTACAGATAAAATGTATTTATAAATAATAAAGCCTAATATCTTACAATCAACAATAAGAATGTGCCCATTTGTAATCTTATCTCTGTTTGTACTTGTCAAACAGTAGATCCAGACAGATCTTGATGCTCACCTGAAACTTATTTATTATTCCCAAAACTTTTCCTGCAAACACCACAAGAAGTTCAAATTAATCACAAGAAGTTCCAATTAATCAAATATTTAAAAATGTCACATAAATAGCTTATTGAGATAATGAGATAAAGATATTATAAGATTTTCACCATGGTGGCCATCTTGGAAAAATTTGACAATACAAATTTTCATTCAGGAACATCAAGACATCATGTGTAATCCATTTCAGGTAATTTCAAAATTAAGAAAATAAATATTGAGAAAACACAGTATTCAAGTTCTTCACTGTTGACCCACTTACAATAATTTGTTTGCATCTAATAATACAAATCCATTCCAGAGAAGATGCCATAACAAGATTGTCAAGATGGGTGCCAGCTAGGATGTCCACTCTGAATTTTTCAACCAACACTATTTGTGCTTGTGCACAACAAGAAGTCATAAGGAGTCATTCTATGAAGGTTCTTTGACAATTTTCCTTACCATTTTTGAGAAGACTTGACATCAAGAAAGTTTATGGACATACAACAGATAACAGACAAGGCATGATCAGAATAGCCCACCCGAGCAAAGCTAAAGGTATGCTAAATAAATTCAATTTTAAATTCATTCTTTGAAATATTATAAAGACAGTTTTGGCAGTATATACATACAACTTGTATACCAGGTATATAACATTAATAGATTTATTAACAAAGTCAGCCACCCACTCCTACATAAAGACACATAAACATCCCCGTAGCTACACACTGCCATCACATTTTACAGTGTTATTTAGTAATAACCCCGACAACAGGAAGAGATTAAAACACTTATTACATTACACAAACCTCATATTCATGGATAGGAAAATTGATTACTTTTACAGAAAAATCAAATTTGCTTATGTACACATAAAAAATGGCAGTAAGTACAAGCTTTAATAAAAGACAGTGTTGTAACTTTACCTTGTACAGACAGATCTTATTAAGAAGTAGCCCAGGACAAATTATGTATGCAATTATGTACATCCAACCAGTTAATAAACTTCCTCTATCACTCAATATATCAAAACTGTTTTGTTATTATCTCCTTACAGAGTTATACAGACAATGGCATTCCTCTTCCAGTCACAACTCTTTCTCTCTCATGCTCGCACGCATGCACGCACGCACGCATGCACGCACACACACACACACACACACACACACACTATTATAAACTATATATATATATGTATGTGTTCTTGTATTTCTCTCTGTATTTCTCAATCTCTGTTACAATCACTGTTTCACAGTGTGTGTACGTGTTGGTCAGTTTTAAATCACACTTAAAACATCAACTTTATTGTTATTTGAATGTTTTCTTGTTGCAGATGATTCTGCTTTGATATTCAAATATGAATGTGACATATCGAATCAAAATTACAAACTGACAAATATCTTATAATCAAAACAGTTTGTTGAATGTATCAAAGTTGTGAAAGTTAACTCTAGTGTACTTGATAACATGGGAGGTTAATTATAAGACAAATGATACCAAAACAAGTCCAGTTAAAAATGAATAGAACCTTTAAAAAAGTGAATGACAAAACGATACAATGTTTAACAAATTACATAAGTGTGTATTTACCTGTGAGAAAAGACTTGATATCAAAAGAAAGTAACATATTCTTTACCGTTTTTATTGTACCGTAAAATGTTTATGAAATATCAAACTAAAATATGAGAAACACTATTTTGTTGAGTTGTATGACTTCAGAGTTTGACAGAGAGAGTGAAGCTATACATAGAGATGATTTAACTCCATTAGTTAAGAGGGTCCTTCAGGGATTTATTGATGAAATGTAAGCTATACATAGGGATATTTTAACTCCATTAGTTAAAAGGGTCCTTCAGGGATTTATTGATGAAATGTATTAAGCTGACACTGATCTCCAGGAAGACAAACTCAACATTTTACCAATTAGTTAACTTAAAGCCGATTATTGACAAGGGGGATTTCATTTCTATGGTATTGATTAGTCGAAAGTGACCTCATTTGTGAGTGACAAGTGTATGAATGTCAAATTTATCCAAGGTCATTTTTATAACTTCAACATTGTAATATTTGATATCTCACAAAGGTCCCAATTGTTTCAGAATCATTAAACATAAATTGAATCTAGTGGAGCAAAGATGATCAGTGGTGCACTAGACTGTTACCAGTATGTCAGAATAACCTTTGATAACACAGCTACCATATACTCTTAGTCAGGTATTTGTGAACAGAAAATACTTTTAATGTTTATTGAATTTTCAGCCTAAAAGTAGTATGTTACTTTTCATCCATGTGCTTTACAAGTAGAAATTGAATGCACATGAAATTCAATATTTGAAGCAATGCAGCTGCTGACTGGTCATTGTATTTATGTTATAGTTTTGCGACGTATCGTCCTACTTTGACTTTTTTTTTAAAGACAAAGTCGTTTGCTAAAATGTTGAAAAGATGAAAATGTAACAATATAACTGAGGTAAAAAAGTTCAATGTTTGATACAAAGTCTTTGTGAACTTTTGACCGACCTTTAAACTTACAATCACAGTGTGAGGATGCTAAAATACAATCATTCATACATTACAACATTAACTGTTTGGAATGCTTAAATGTTCAATGGGACTTATAATACATCAAATTCACACCAATCTTAAAACCATTCTCTTAGAATAAAATAATTGTAAATATTTACATTATCTACTATAAGTTTAAAATCATCACATCACAATTTAATCAAGGTCCCTTGAATGTTTTTCCATAAAGAACATACATTATTGTACTGATATCTCCCTGATAAAAGGTTCCTTCATTGTCTAACCACAAAGGGCAGATAACTCTTTAGAGAAGTTTCCATAGCAACAGGATATTCCATGGTACTTGGTACTTTCCATAATGTGCCAATCACTGTTTTGACATCTGGTTGGTAACATTAGTTAAATAAAACATTTCATCCAACCAGAGTATGGCAATGTAGACTTGTGAGAATCTGAATGTTAGAGTGAGTTTGGACTTGGGCTGCCATATCCACTGGACAGGTCATCACTAAGACTCTGTGTCTGTCTCTTTATCTGTGACAGTGCACTGTAGTTATATGTCATGTTGGCAAATAACATTCTCTCTTCATAGTCATATTCACAGAGAATCTTGTTGTCGCACAGATAAAACTTGTCTCCTACACAGAACCTACAATACAATAAACATAAATGATTATAACAGACATATGTGTGTTAAACAGTTGTGTATGTCAGTTTATCAAATGGTAAATGAAGCAACCAATTATAAAACACATTTAGGAACAACCAATTATAAAACACATTTAGGAACAACCAATTATAAAATAACCATTTTATTAGTATTTTTTTGACAAAAAGTTAAGTAAATATTCATTTATTTATAAATATTAACAAGCAGCATCTGACAGTTGAATTCCTACCTGTGATTACACTGTTGGCAAGCAAAACATTCCAGATGATACACATTACTCTTCGCTCTCATTACCATCTCAAACGCTGGAATCATCTTGGAGCAAGCTGAACAGTAGCCAGTAGTACCAAACAGTCTGAATAGACAAAATATCATTTTTTATTAAATCATACAACTCAAGAACACAAATCTAAGTGAACAACTACAGGGGTAGGAACCTCAATGTCATATGATTGCCGACAACACACCTGCCTAAAGGTTCACAACAGCTTAAAAGAAGTCAAAAATGTGAAAAGTTAACATATTTGCTAAATATATATATATATATACAGTGTTGAACTTTGACCCCATAACGTGTTACCTATTTTTGACCCAAGGTCACCCCTTGAACAAACTTGGTTCCCCATGCCTTAAGGTTAGTACATACCAAAACATTTAGCTCTATAAGCAATCTAGTTTACTAGATGAAGATTTTTTAAGTTTTGTCGAATTGTCCCCCCTTAGGTCCCTTTAATGGCGCCCCCTGGGGGCTAAGCCCCATATTTGAGCAAAACTGAACTCCCTTCCCCTAGGGATAACTTCTACCAAGATTGGATAAATTAGTCTAGTAGTTTTAGACAATAAGTCGAAAATGTGAATATTTAACATATTTGCTAGTGTTGAACATTGACCTCAAAACCCGTAATCTATTTTTGACCCCAGGGTCACACCTTGACCAAACTTGGTTCTCAATGCCCTAAAGTTAGTACATTCCAAAATATTAAGCTCTAGGCCTTCTACTTTATTAGAAGTAGATTTTTGAAATTTGGTCTAATTTACCCCCTTTTTGGCCTACAAAGTGGCGCCCCCTGGGGGACGAGCTCCTTCATTTTGAACAAATCTGGAACCCCTTTCCCTTGGGATACTTCCTACCAAGTTTGGATGAAACTGCTCCAGTAGTTTAGGAGAAGAAGTCGAAAATGTTAAAAGTTAAATATGACGGACGATGGACGGGATTTGTTTGAGAAAAGTCCACATTGGACCTTCAGTCCAGATGGTCTCAAAAACCAGAATACCTTGACTTGATTCTTGATCCCTGAAAATGGGGATAGATTTGAGAAACAAAGAATATTCAAAAAATGTACTCATTTTTTTTCAGTTAAAGTAGTATAACAACACTGCATGAAGGGCATTCACATTAAACATTACAGTTATAAACATGTCAGAAAGCTTCTCACAGACCTGAAATACCAGTCTCAGAACTGTGCATAACAGATAAATCTTTAATCACCACTGTACGGCTTCATCAAAGGAATTAAAATCCAAAAAGAAGGTTTAAAAGATGCAACTAGAAACTGAAAATAAATATATCTCTTTTGCGTTTTTTTCTATTTTTTGATGTTGTGACATTTAGGAGATTTAAGTAATTGCAATTCTTAACTTGAATAAAACTCAACTTATATAACTAAAATGTAAAGCATGTTGCACCTGCACAGCCCAGCTGGTCCTATGATTGAGTGGTAAGATGTGTAACTGTGAGAAGTGACATCAATTATAATGCTCTTAAAAACACCTTTCTAAATTAATGCTTTGGGGAAAAATGAAGATCTAATTAAGATTTGTATGTAGACTTTCTTTTTGTATGTCTTAAATAGGTTAAAGAGTCCAGAAAATTAATTTGTTCCAGCATAAAACATAAATAAAAGTTGTTTCACTTATTTTAATATTGTGTAAATAATTGTTGATGAACATAACCAACTATATAATAAAACATGTTAAAATTGTAGGAGATGGTTAAAAAGATTTCTTGTGAAATTCATATCAAAGGGTTTTAAATTACTGTGAAATATTCAGAACTTCAAATTTTTTACTTCAAAGCTTAAGGTTCATAACAAATATTCTAATAGCAAGTGGCTCTTGTGTCAACTGATGGGTGAAATGCACTTTTATTTGCTGAGAAAGATTAACAGATAGTAGCAGTATAAGTAACAGTAGAACAGTATAGTGTTCAGAATCAGCTCATGTAACACTGCATTTATGCTGGAAGTATATTGAAGGTGTTAGGTGTGTGTAATATATGTGTGTAATACAGGATAATATGTATGTGTAATACAGGATAATATGTGTGTGTATTTGTTTGTTTGTGTATGGATGGCATATTATATACATTTATTCAATTATCTTCAGATTTCTTAAAATCAGCAAAATTACATCCAAATTCAACCAGGACCATTTTTTACGTAGTTTGTTATATAACTTATTTATAAATCATCATATGTATAGCTATCTCTTTCACTGATCAATAATGGCTGGATACAATTAGTAACAACTGTGATACAATTAAAGCTATATTCACCAATATTAATTAGAGACAATATTTCAACTGGATAAATGGTATCTAGTTGTTAAAGAATAGGTGCCCTGTGTGTCTGTATGTTAGTGTCTATGACTAAGTATCATGGTGAATATATGTCAGTCACTTGGTTTCATTATCTAGATTTCATGATCTATGCAGTGGCTGTCGTTAGATGTCTGTATCAATGTGTCAATATTTAGGTTCCGCTGTCCTGGTTTACAATCCTGGTTTCACTGTCCTGGTTTCATTGTCCTTGTTTGCTGTCCTTGTTTGATTGTCCTGGTTTCACTCTTTTGGTTTGCTGTCCTGGTTTGCTGTCCTTGTTTACTGTCTTGGTTTCATTTTCTTGGTTTCATTGTCCTTGTTTAACTGTTTTGGTTTCATTGTCCTGGTTTCACTGTCCTGGTTTACTGTTCTGGTCTTACTGTCCTGGTTTCACTGTCCTGGTTTACTGTTCTGGTTTCACTGTCCTGGTTTCACTGTCCTGGCTTCACTGTTCTGGTCTCACTGTCCTTGTTTACTGTCCTGGTTTACTGTTCTGGTTTCACTGTCCTGGCTTCACTGTTCTGGTTTCACTGTCCTTGTTTACTGTCCTGGTTTACTGTTCTGGTTTCACTGTCCTGGCTTCACTTTCCTGGTTTCACTGTCCTGGTTCACTGTTCTGGTCTCACTGTCCTTGTTTACTGTCCTGGTTTACTTTTCTGGTTTCACTGTCCTTGTTTACTGTTCTGGTTTCACTGTCCTGGTTTCACTGTTCTGGTTTCACTGTCCTGGTTTACTGTCCTGGTTTACTGTTTTGGTTTCAATGTCCTGGTTTCACTGTCCTGGTCTTACTGTTTTGGTTTCTTTGTCCTGGTTTAAATGTCCTGGTCTTACTGTTTTGGTTTCACTGTTCTGGTTTCATTGTCCTGGTTTCACTGTCCTTGTTAAATGTCCAGATTTCTCTGTCCTGGTTTACTGTTTTGGTTTCACTGTCCTGGTTTCACTGTCCTGGTTTCACTGTCCCGGTTTACTGTCCTGGTTTACTGTTTTGGTTTCACTGTCCTGGTTTCACTGTCCTGGTTTACTGTCCTGGTTTCACTGTTTTGGTTTCACTGTCCTGGTTTACTGTCCTTGTTTACTGTTATGGTCTCACTGTCCTGGTTTACTGTCCTTGTTTACTGTTATGGTCTCACTGTCCTTGTTTACTGTTCTGGTTTCACTGTTTTGGTTTCACTGCCCTAGTTTCACTGTTTTGGTTTCACTTTCCTGGTTTCAATGTCCTGGTTTAACTGTCCTGGTTTCACTGTCCTGGTTTACTGTTCTGGTCTCACTGTCCTTGTTTACTGTCCTGCTTAACTGTTTTGGTTTCACTTTCCTGGTTTCACTGTTTTTTTCACTGTTGATCTCTCCGTGTTGTGTTGCTCTGAGTTTTATAGTTATAAAAAATCACACTAAGACTAACTATGTTACAAACCATTATATAGGGATGACTACTTGGGATGTGACCACTATGGATGACTTGAGGACGACCACTATGGATGACCACTGTGGATGACTAGAGGATGACCACTATGGATGAACAATGTGCATGTTTGTTTGTTAGTTTTTATAAGGGGTTTAACATCCCTTCCACTCATGCATAGGTCATTCAAGATGGCGTCTGCTTGTGATAGTGTGCAAAGATTTTTATTCCTTGTTTGTGACTGATTGAGATACTTATTTGTCTCATTTTCATACACAGACTGAGTGTTCGACATGGGTGAATCAAATGACAAATTGGGGATAGCTTGATGGACAGAAAGCAATAAGAGAAAATGGCACCACAGTTTCTTATGGTTGGTTATCAGATTTTATCCAACTTTCATTCGTTAAATTTCAAATTTTATAAGAAACTTGTTTATTTGTATAGTATGAAAGTTAACCAACTTGAGTTGGATAAAACATGAGGACCATAAAATAACTCATTGGGGAACCTATACATGTATATGTATATCATATGCTACTGCTCTAATTTTAAAACTGAACTTTTATAGTGTTGAATCAGACAGCACATTCGTGACATTG
>JAUMGZ010005485.1:0-10376 GCA_032359645.1 Pododesmus macrochisma | reverse complement strand
TCACGTTGTCAACAATCGCTATGCTATACACGTGTACGTGTTTACAAATAATATTCGACCTGTATACCTTCGTTAATTTAATCGATGTTCTAATTCATTTCGTTCAATCGAACACAAAACCTTTAAAAAAAAAAATAAACACAACTCTTATATATGGTGACACTACCTGTGTGGATTTTTTTCTGGTTTAAACTGTAAGTGTTTGCTTTTGACCGCGATTCGTTATTGTTGTTGAAGGACATTTGTTTTATCAAGTGAGCGTACGCATGCTCCGTAAAGCTGGTCAAAAAGTTCACCACAGGGTCATCGGAATAAGGGGCATGACTATCCGCCGTATACTTACATCCAGTAAAAAATGCGAAAAATCGACAAAATAACATTTTACTCTCATATTTCTATCCTTTGCCGGTTGGCAAAGCTGTAGCACACTTTCTCACAAGAAAAGACTTATTATTTACTTGTATTTCTCAAGTTTCCAAAAAATAGTAAACTGGAAGAATATTACCGCTTTAAATATCTGTCTCGAGCATATACCTACGTGAAGACGTCTTTTAGATGTATTCCTTGTTTTTGTACGAACGTTTAAGCGTTATGCGTACATGTATCTCCAAAATCACTATCTGTAAGTTATTTAAAATTTGCATCGAATAATAATTCTTTTTTATTTGGTAACTCTGTGAAGATACATAAGCTTCAGGCTTAAAAAACGAAAAGTTTTCATGCTTAAAAAGTAACATGTTGGAAAGTTAATTAAAAACCAAGCAGAAATTAATACAATAAAACATTGCTATAAAGACCACTCAGGGACCTAGATGAAAATATTCTTAAAATTTGGGTGGTCCTTATTGTGAAACCGACCTCAAAGATCAATTTAAACAAATGGCCATACACTGGTGCATGTTTAGTTAATAGTCGATTTCAATTGTGTATAAATGTATGTGTAGAGTTTAAAACATCATTATTTCTGAAAAAGTTTGAAACGTGATTTCATGAAATTATTTATGTTTGTAAGTGCATACTTATGTCACTTTAAGGTCCAATGATCCTCTTGTTATAAATGTCATGGCTATGCTTATGCTTATTTTACCATATCAATACCTTTGCATTCACTGTTCATCAAAAGAGAGTATAGTCAATCTGTGAACTTATTTAAACGTGAGTTATCTTGCCGATTAAGTTAATTTCGTTTTTATTACAATTTCTTTTGTTTCGCTCTTTCTCTGTATTAAATAAAATCAAACGTAAATACTTATTTTTTCCTCGGTAGAAAGAGTTATAAAGTTGACGCTAATACTAATTTTTATGAGTTTCTACAAACAGAAAGCTGTAAATATAAAGATTTAGAAATGTATTTAATGCCGCACGGCATAAATTCCTATAAAAGGCTATTTTGCATACTTACATGACTTAACCTTCACGACCTTCGTGACCGGACCTCCAAAAACAATATGGCGACATACGCAGTGGTCGTCCAGCTACATATGTTACAACGTCAGAGTAACGGACTACAGCCGAGTCAATATTGTGACGCATATTAACAGCTCGTGGAAATGAGATTAAAGATGCAATAAAATGAAGGTTGAATTAGGGTTGAGGGGGAATGAGGACGTTGTTTCTTTTCTTCTAAACAGGTATATCCACAATGTGTGTCCATATAAATCCAATCTGGTCGTCCAGAATATAATAATCATGCTAAAATACCGATTTTGAAATCGTAAACAAAACGTTATATTTTACCTCGCTATCAATTTGTATGCCCCCCTACGAAGTAGAAGGGGCATTGAGTGTTCGCCTTTCCGTTCGTCTGTCCGTCTGTCCGGCGGTCACACTTCATATGTGGTTTCATCTGAAAGGGTTCTTCATGCAAAATCAAAGGTGGGTTCCTACAACCTTTCGTGACTTAGATTTTCCACGTCATTGATTTCACTTAGAATCATGGTTAGACTTTTTGATCGACTCAGTCTACTAGAAAAGTTTAGTCCCCCAGACGTGAAACTTTTTATGTAGTTTCACCTTGAAGTGTTCTACATGCAAAATCAAAGGTACGTCAATTTGACCTTTAGTAACCTAGATTTTTCACTTAATTGATTTACTTAGAATCTTGGTTAGACTTGTTGATCGACTCCGTTTATGAGGAAGTTAATGCCAACAGACTTGAAACTTTTGTGTGTCTTTTAAGAGAGTTATACAAACAAAATAAAAAAAATACCGTTTGTTGGGTTCAACCTTTTATAACCTTGATTTTCAGCATAGAATCTTAGTTAACAAATGTCACTTTGCTACGACTTTCACTTTGCTTTTACAATCATTCTCTAGTTGTTTATGTTTTGAATGATAACGTGACTCGCTTGCTTCAATTGTCATTAAAATAGCACGAAGAACCAACGGGGCGATTCAATTTTCATTTATAATGAGGACAGATTTTAAGTGATTGGTGTCAAAACGAAATGACAATCTTTATTCAATATTCCAATTATATATTAATTTAAAGGTATATCAATTTCTATGTCAATTTGTGAAGAGGCAAATGTACTTTACCACGCCATGTCTCTCTTTAAAAACATACTTTTCTTTTTGTAGATAATATCGTTGATTTCTGTGATCATCTGTTAAATGAAAAGAGAATTGCTGAAGAGGAATCTGACGGAGATGCCGACAAAATTACAGATGCCCATATTCGACAAACCCTCTCTGATGTATTTTTTGGTATGTTTTATGAATATTATGCTTAAGTTACAGTTTCATTTAATATAATTTAGTTATATAATTTTGTTTGAAGTTGCGATAATAATGTATAAGCCGACTTTACAAAGGGAATAACTGAATAGCCATAGAATAAATAAACGAATCCCGTATAACCACATACACGGTCTACCGAAAGTTTCAGTACGATCTATAAAATCGTTTTAGAAAAGATGTGGGAAAATTAAATCAGAATTCAGTACACTGGCGACGACAGAAATGCAAACAAACAATATAAACAATGCGATGTAAAAAGTAAAAAACAGGATGAGTTTAATGAACAGAACGATAGACATTGACAAACAAATGTAAGAGCCATAAAATACATTTAAAGATATCATTTCATCTACGATTTTCTGTCAGAATAAAACAATGGTATTTCAATATTTAAGTTAACCTGTGGCGGAAAAAGTCCGTAGATAAATGTTTATCTCAATAAGTCAAGAACAACGAATAAGGAATATTTATTAAGATTGTCGCGTTTGAAAGTATAATCTTAAAAAAAATTCTTTAAGATATTAATAAAGTATATCCTTTTCAAAATATGAGCTATTTTAAATGTGTACGGCGTAGTATTTTGCCGCCATTTCTATGCATGTGTCAGCAATAGAAACAGCAACATATGTCATCTTTACATGTGGGTTATATTGAAAAGACAGACTTTATCACCTTAGTGGCAATAGATATATAGGTCGTAGAATGCATTTGATTTAACGATATATACTTCGAATGTGTCGTGCTCTTCAATGATTTAGCAAGCAAATATTTCACCATAATTCTGTGTTATTAAAACTGCAGAGAAGAAATTGCATCTTTAAACACATTTTTTTAAAACAGTATGCCATTCTTGTTTTGTTCAAATAAACTGCTTTTCTGCAATCTTAATAAACACATTCATATTGCAATATTTCCTTTAAGCTACATGTTATTAACTATAAATGTTTGTATATCATGGATAATTCAGCTGGTATAGATACAAGCCGATTCACAATATATTGGTGTTTACTGTATATGGCTGCCAATCCCGACATACAACACAAGTGTCAAGAAGAAATTCATAGCGTTATAGGTGAGAATAGTTAATAGTCATAGATAATGTATAAACGTTTAAATTATTTACCTTGCTTATTATGTTAATATTATAAAATCAACGTGAAACTAACAACATGTATCTTCTAGGTATATTGTGAATGAATTTGATTGAATTTGCTAAATCTTGAAACTTTTTATGCAGAGTACTTATGTGGAACTACGGAAAACAGTTCATATTGTGTTGTTCTATATTGATAATCTAAGACGCCAAAATAAGGAACACATTTTAAATTTTGAAAAATATTCTTGAATAAACTGGAGGACTTAATGTTTATACATGTATTTGTAATTACTATAAACCAGTGTAAGGTGTGCAGAACCAGTTTTACAGATTTGGCCGCTAAAAGTCATGAATATTTAAAATGAGAAAAAATTAATACTTTAAACTAATACCATAGAGTAAGTATAACTTTACTTAGTTTGAGGCTTGACTGTAAGATAAAATTTAAATATTTCCTGTGTTTTGAAATCAAAGTTCAAAACTACAAGTGTCAAACATAAGTGAACTTTCATTTTCGACTTCTCTTCAAAAGTCATTTGACTAATTTTAAACATACTAAGAGAGAATACAGCTTTAGAGAGAGTCCGATTAACAATTAATTGTAAATATCACTATATAACATAATGGTTTAAACACAAACCAGGTGGAGAATGTGTTGATTACTAAATACTGAAAGCTACATAAGTATGCATTAGGGACTGGTTTATCAGAAAGTGCTGGCAGGGAAACTCAAATTGATGTTACAGCAACGTGAAGTTTTATAGGCGAGATCTGCATTACATGCTTGCTTAAAATGGACATTTCGTAAATAGGGATTGTGCTTAAATAATGTCCCGTGTGTGTTCATATAAAAAGGTAATTTGAGTTTTGTAATTTTTAGCTATTTCATATCTAACAATGATTGGTGATATGTCTTGCAATTAGTTCAGTGTAAGAAAGGTTACTATTATCCTAAATAACTCGGGGTGGTAATAAATGTATAGCAGGAAACAATCACGCTTTTACTAATAATTGTTTCGTCTTTATTTGTTTAGATAGCTTGTTTAATTATGGCTTAACGTCACTTCCAGAATATGTTATTTATATCGTAACAAAAGCAGAAAAACCAAAAGATAGGACAGGAAGAGAAACGGCGACAGGAACGAGCGATCAAAGTTATAGAGATAGTTCAGAAAGAAGAATGAACCCATACAATGGCGCTTCCGCCTACTGTTCTTTCGAACTGTAAATGAGGATCTTTATCGTCCCAGGGGGTTAAACATCCCTGTACACGGGACCGCCAGCTTAGCGTCCCCTCCGAAGGACGTGCATATTTTTGTCTGGCCTCTCCCTTTCAAGCTGTCTGACTTGGGTGACCCTACCAGAAACACAAGTTTCGACCATCATAGCTCTCCAGGTCGTTTCCTTTAGAAGTTTCAGGTTTCTTTGTTTTCTGTTTGTGTCAAAGCATAATCTGTGTATTCACCCTTTGCATTGGAACTTTTGATTTTTGAACAGTGTCTTTGTTTTTTGAAAATTTTGCTTTGAAGATATTATAAATCATTGTGTTATACATGTAAAGGTTTTGTTGTGCTTTTATTTGTACATTATTTGCAGGTGATGAACGGCTACCAGGAATATTAGACAAAGCAAACCTTCCCTATACGGAGGCAATGCTGCACGAGGTTATGCGAGTAAGGCCAGTTGTACCCTTCAGTTTACCTCATGCTGCTCGTGTTGATTCAACCATTGGTAAGAAAAATAACAAATACATCCAAGCTTGTTGTTGACTTAAACGCAGTGTGTAAGATCATTATGAAATAACTCATTTGAGAAGAACTTATACAACAAGTCATATCAGTGTAACTAACCACAAATTCACGCAAGGCATGGAAACGGAAACACTTGTCTGCAATTGAGTAAAAAATGACAACTTATCTTATTCATGAAAAAAGATTATAAGTACGACCGGGTAAAACATCTGACTCATTAGGAACAGATTAAGTGCATCTCTTATAAAGTTCATGTGTGAATATAGATCTTGAAAACAATAAACGTATAAACCCTAGAATGTCAGTAAGTTATTTCTAAAATGGTATATTTTAGTTGCATGACAAATGTAAACAATGAGAACCGTTTTTTTTTATAATGAGCCGTTTTTTATTATACGAAATTGGTTTAATCAAAGAATGCGTTTTGGAAATTAGATCTTGAAAAAAAAATTAATTATAAATCACAGAATATGGTATAATTTAGTTGCATGGAAAATGTAAACATTGAGAACAGTTTTGTTTTATTAATAGCCGTTTTTTATTCTATAATAAGGGTTTTATCAAATAGTGCTTTTCGGTCAAGCTGGTTGTTAATCAGTGTTTCACGATCTTGCCTGTTCTAGTGTACCTAGAAATACAGATTCTAGTGAGATAATCACAAGGCAAGACATTTACAAACAAACAACGGTGCGATTTAATAATCTAAAAATAGCACAAAAAGGAAGAAAAATGACGTCACACCAATCCTTAAGACTAGATATCCATGTGGACCAAGACGGTCACACAGTACGTTACTTGACGTTTTGATTTAAATGAATAAAATAATGAGACTTCAGCAATCCAATTTTCGGCATGAAACGTTAAGTCTTTGGCGTAGATAAGCATCACAATGTGTCGGTGTCAAGCATTACAACAATCAACCACTCACGCCAACAGTAAAAAACTAAAAGTGTTTATTATAATAACATATTTATAAACTGGCACATGGAAGAGTGGTTAAAATGAAATTGAGTCTACACATAGTTGCAAATATCCTTTTTTCAAAAAAGAGGAATATCCTTAATATGATGTGTGTCTCACACAGAGTATTGGCTCTTTCTTCTTATAAATATCATGTTTATCGGAGGTATGTTTCAGATTTATTTTTAGTCCATCTGGACCAGAGGTCCAAGGCTGACTTTTCGCATACAAATCCCGTCCGTCGTTCGTCGTCCGTCGTCCGTCCGTCGTAAACTTTTTACATTTTCGACTTCTCCTAAGCCACATGACCCATTTCATCCAAACTTGGTAGGAAGTATCCCTAGGGGAAGAGGATTTAGATTTTTTCAAATGAAGTGGCTCGATCTCCAGGGGCACCACTAGGGGGCCAATTTGTCAAAATTTCAAAAATCTTCTAACAAACAAGAAGGCCTAATGTTTCGGTGTGTAGTAACTTTAGGCATGGAGAACCAAGTTTGTTCAAGGCGTAACTCTTGGGTTATAATAGGTAACGCGTTTTGTGGTCAAAGCTCAACATTATAACAAATATGTTAACTATTCACTTTTTTGACTTCGTGTCCAAAACTGTTGAACTAATTTCATCCAAACTTAGTAGAAGTCATCTCTGTTGGAAGGGAATTCAAGTTTGTTCAAATGAAGGGGCTCGGGCCCTAGGGGGCGCCACTTTGGGGACCGAAAGGGGGAAAATTTGACAACATTTCAAAAATCTTCTCCTAATAAACTTAAAGGCCTAGAGCTTGAAGCTTTAGTTTGTAGTAACTTTAGGGCATGGGGAACCATGTTTGTTCAAGGCGGGACTCTAGGATCAAAAGTATACAAATGCCAATCCAAATGGACGTTGAGGTCTTTTGTTTGTATTATTAAAGAAATTATCACCTATTTTACATATGCAGCAAATGAAAAACAGACGGCGATTTCTTTATACTTAAATAGTAAAAAGGCTGTTTAATTGAAAGAATACATATAATATGACGAATGACTATGTTATAACAAGTTAATCACTGGAAGTGATGGATGCTCCCCAAAATATGCTTGACATAGTACTTATTTTTTGTCAATACAGGTAAATCTTTCAGTTAGAAATAAGTTTCTACCAATTAAAGGCTACCTGTACATATAGGTAAATATGGCACATGTTAATTTTGAAAAACCTGCCCAGCCCTTGTGTTTGGGATTAGCACAAATCCCCTAGGTAGACAATTAAATTCATTGCAGAAAAAGAAAACCATTTAACGAAAGGGCAATAACTCAACTTGGAATAGAGCAAGATCTGTGGTTCTTCCACACTCTGTGTCACCTACATATTCTATACATGTTTATCAAATTTCATTAAACTAAATTTTAAATGCATTCGACCAGCAGAAGTTTTCTTTTAAAGGAGATGATTCAATGTAAAGTAGACCAATAGTTGTGGTTCTTGTGCATTGCACACCGTCTCAAAGTGCTCATCATTGTTACCAAATGTCCTAAACATATTTTAAATATTTTAAAAGTTCAGCTCCGAACATGCATATGTAAAAGAATTAGAAAGTTAATGCTGTTATAGGGGAAACAACTTTGGGTATATATTTTACGTATTTTATAAGGTATGCTCCGGATTATTATACGTGAAAGAATAAGTAAGTTTGATGTGTTAATGGGGAGATAACTATGGATATATGACCAAGAGTTGTGGTTCTTGAGTACAGCACACCATCTTATGGTGATTTTCATTTGTACCAAATGTATTGAAAAATATATTAAAAGTTATGCTCCGGACAAGCATATATGTGAAAGAATAAGTAAGTTTTGGTGTTAAAGGGGAAATCACTTTGGTTATATTTGACCAAGAGCTGTGGTTCTTGAGTGCTGCACACCATCTTATGATGATTATCATTTGTACCAAATATTATAAAAATATATATCAAATAGTTTAAGAGTTATACTTCGGACAAAGGGTGGACGGACGGACGGACGGACAAAGCGACGACTATATGCTCCCCCGAAATTTTTCGGGGAGCATAAAAAGTTCAACCACATATATTTGTGTCTGTATAAAGGTAGATATTGAAGAAGCTACACAATGTTCAAACTTTGATTTAATGCAGGTGGATATGAAATTCCGAAGGGGACAGTGGTTATGGTAAATGTAATGGCGCTTCACATGGATCCGGAAAAATGGAGAAATCCAGAAACGTTTGATCCAACAAGATTTTTAGATAGTGAAGGCGGTATTGCACCAAAACCAGAAAGTTGGCTTCCATTTTCGGCTGGACGAAGAGTTTGTTTAGGAGAATCAATAGCCAAACCAGAACTGGTTACAATCATTGCAACGTTTCTACAACAGTTCGAAATGAAGATACCCGAGGGCAAAACTGCAGACTTGTCACTGGATGGCAATAGTTTTGGTGTTTATCCACATGAGTACGAAATTTTCATGGAAGCAAGAGGTTGACCTTGATTATATCAAAAACTTCGACCGTCCTAAGTCGGTCCGCATGGATTACTAGTCTTAATTATATTCCAGTGCTTATTTGTTTGACGAAGTTATTGTCTGTTTGTCAATGTCTCTCGTTCTGTTGATCCTATTCATACTGTTTTATACATGCATATAATCCAAATACTTAAACACGTTTCAATTTCTTAAAACTACAAATAATGAATCTGTACATGAAAATCATCCTTATAGTACATGTATATAGTATATATTAACATGGCTTTCTATTTGTTAATACTAACCATAAATACATTAAAACTTCAGTTGTTTATGTTACATGAAGGGCAATGGAATTCCCTTGTATCATCTCGCTATTGTGATAAAGTTGAACAAATGATACAATTAGTTATAACGAGAGAAATTAACAAGGTTTAGCCCACTTTACAATAACAAAAACATGTTTAATGAAATAGAGAAACAGAATTAAAGGTTACATATTGATTTATTAAATCAATAGTCGTTGTTTTATTTTTGTGAAAAATTTGATATATATCAGTTATGACACTTATCATCGACATTCCCTATTTATCAATAAGTAGGAGACGATGAAAGAGGTGTTAGGTCTGAATTTAAATATTTTAAACTTTTGAAAACAAGATACGGGATGTAATACAAATTTGAAATGAAATTCACAGAACAAAGAACTGTGGTGTTGCATAGTAAAACATGTACATCAATTACCAGCAGATTCAACATTCAAAACCAAAAGCAAAAGACATAGGTTGATAATACAATAAATTGACGTTCATAATGCCTAATTGACCTATGTTCCGAATATTAAATGATGATTATAGTTGCAGCCGTAATATGATTTCTGATTGTGTCAGAAGTAAGTAGTTCTTTACTTTTGTATTATAATATTATATTATGAAAACTGATTTTGTCGTTATAGACACCGGAAACATCACGACAGGTGACACATATTTAGCAGGAAATGTTCACTCGTGCAGTCCCCTGGTCTCGCTTTTTGTTTACATCACGAACTACTATCAAATAGCTTGAAGAGAAATCATGATAATCGCAAACAAAGAAACCACTTATTGCTACACATGTGTCGCCCTTGTGATGTTTTCGTGTCGATTTGGTACATTGTATAAGGCAATGTTTTCATTGTTGAGCCATGACTTATGTCTTACTCTGAAATACAAAAATAGTAAATCGAAAACCGCGATGCCTCCGTGTCAATCCGGTGCATGGTAACCTTAACCAATTAAAAAGGAGCAAGAGTCAAGAGTCACCATAAGAAAAATTCCCAAGTATTGGTGACGAAAGAGTAAAGGAGAAAAAACAATAACAGGAGAGGAATAGAAGTAGC
>JAUMGZ010005463.1:0-10377 GCA_032359645.1 Pododesmus macrochisma | reverse complement strand
TCAGGGTTGGTATAGCCTTATTAACCCCACTGACCTATTGAACTCTCTTCGGTCAATATCAAACCACAATACATGTAGATATGGTTACCACAAACATATATTTTTGTCGTGGCCTTGGGGAGAAATAAGCAAGTGTCTTTTTAAATCTGAACCAGCATCTTGTCTCACAAAACTATGTGCATGAAAACTTTCTGGAAGAACTAAATGATGACTTCCAGTTAGAACTGACTGTAGTCAATGCAAGTTGGATCTTTTGTCCATATAGCATCGGCTCTTAGTATCTTTTGCAATGTTGCAGTTCATTTTCGGCTGCCTACTGTGTCTTCTACATCATTTTATTTCTTGATATTTAAATTTATTAATGTGTATTTAATTGTAACAAATTAGTGTATACATATACATATTTCTGTTATACATAAATCTACAGTATGTATACATATTCACAAGGGACGTCTACAACTCATAATATAAGTTACATGTATCATTTCTTTTTCAGTAATTCAGTTTAGTCTATAGATTAATGGTATTTTCAATCATCATATTGTTTGGGTGAAAATCTAATGACAATTTTAAGATGAATGATTATTTTGCAGAAGACACACGTTGGTTATTTTAGTCATATAGCATCAACTCTTGGTGTCTTTTGCATTGTGGCAGTTCATTTAAGTTGTATGTTAAGTCACTAACAACAATTTATTTATCCACTGATGAGTATGTATTTAATTATAATTGGTGGATACAATTGAAATTAACTTTACTTTATTTCCATTGACTGCACCAATTTACATATTCCATATATAAAAAAGAACCTTTTCTATTTTTTTTAAATTATTTTTAACCATATATCAATATAGCACAGATAAAGAATTAAAATTAATTTGCATAACTGTAAATACCATAACATCAGCTTTATAGTTAACAAAATAACAAGGAAATGTTCATGAATTTACATCTATAACACACATATTGATTTATGTACAATGACATATAATGATATATAAACTGGATTACACTTTTTTCTTCTCCAGAAACCAAACATGACAAAACAACCAGCAGCTAGAGGGGAGGAACCCCCCATGTTCCTCCAGAGACCCTCCACTGGAAAATCTCAAGATGTCAGACATATTCTGACAAAGACATTCAGAGAACTTTATACACGTGATGCTATAGGGCCAGAAACTGTATCGAATCTAGGTGTTTCTAAACATGGAGATGACCCTTATCATGAAAGATATGTTGATGCTTTGCAAAAGGTACAGAAAAGTATTCTTAGAATGTGGTAGTTTGTATGTTAATTACAAAACATGTGTTTGTGTGAATAATAAACACATTTTACATACATTTGAAAACAGATTAAGGTATGACATTGTATGTCTTAAAGTCTGTTAGTCTGTCAGTTTTAACTCTATAGTAATAATTTTAATAATTTTGTGGTGTATGGGTAAAGATCAATGTTGCTAAAAATAGAAATATGTATGTGGAATGATTTTGGCACTATATGTTTAGCCTGTGTGGTTTGATTTAAGCTAAAATTAATTTTTTTTAGAAAAGAAAGTATCCTTAGTATTGATTTTGGGGTTTATATGTGAAACATTACTAAAATTGGAAATATGTATTTGAGTTGGTTCATCCCAATATTTTTAGTTCCTTTGGATTGATTAAACTTAAAGCAGTCCATTATGGCTAGCTAATTTTGAAGGATTTATCCTATGTTGAACCTCACTGATTTACATAATGTGGGGACCATAGTTGAATATTAGAAAACACCTTCAGTTTTAACTGATCCTATTCAAACCTTAACATATTTGTTGAAAAGTATGAGATTATATTCTTTTTGTATATATACTTTTAAAGGTATTTGATGAACGTCAGCGCCGTTTAGAAGAAGCAGCAATGTTGGAAAGACACATTATGCAAGCACAGGCTCGGGCCATGTCAGCAGATGAAAGACAACTAAACAGAGCTTCTAAGAGTTGTGATAACTTTACTGTTTTAGGCCTTCCTCCAGGTATGTTCATTCACATTTTCTATGAATATGAACATGACAGGACTATTTTGTACTACTCATTGAAAAAGTATTGTAGATTTTTTGATTGATATAATTAACTTTCAAAAAGTAAAAGAAATATTATGTGTCAGGTTTTAAAAAAAGGTTGAATGCATGAAAAATGTGTTTTTTATAACATATTTAAAATACTCTATCTAAATATTAATATAGATAATAGAAAATCTATCAACATTTCTTCCATATTGTTGTGATTGTTGAGAGTGAGGGTAAATAAATTGTAGCATGTCATACATAGTCTTTAATTCATCTATAACGAATAAATGCTTTTTCCAGGTCGTTCACATTTCCGCTCGTGTATTGACTCTCAATTACTTCAGAAACATAAGCTGTTATCACCAGAAGACTATGCTACAGAAGAACATGTCGCTGTTCCACCTCCCCAAGGTAAGACTACATTATAAAATATCAGAGTAAACCATTCAGGATACAAAACAAAAGTAACCCTCAATTTCATTGAACATGCACATTTTTGTGATTAGAAATTGAATATAAATATCAAGAGAATTTTTTAATTGTTTTATTGTTCTGATATCTACAGTTACAAATTTGAGTCCTTAATTGGAATTGTTTGGTAAGTGTATAGTTGAATACTTAGACTCACTGCTCATTTTAAAATCTACAAACACATTTCTACAAACAAGACTGCTGTCTGTACATGTGTCCAGTAGAACACTTTAGTTGCATAATGTCAAGTTAATTGAAAACTATTAAGAGTTAAGTTTTGGGATTAACACAGAATTACATGAATTATAAAAAAAATCATTTAAATACACTTTTTACTTTTAATATTTCCGATTTATTTTCTTGTTTTATTTATCAAAGGTTATTTTGCATTTTTATTTTCTCTTTGAAAGTATTTTTTTCAGAAGTTGATCTTGAATCATGATTTTATAAAGTCAATCAAAACTAAAATTCCTAGTTTTAAATAGAAAAACATATATATATATATATATATAATGCTGATAACAATGATTTATGAATTGATTCAATTATTTTAGGGCCAAAAGTTCCAAGTTATGCTCGTGAAACAGTGTCATCTCAGCAGCACGTAAGACCTTCAAGAATGGAGGAAGATACCACAATGCAACAGGAAAGACATTTTAGTAAGATGGATATCACCACACAGAGCTTTACATCAGATGATGTTGACATGGAGAGACAAATGGAGGCATCAATCAGTGACTCCATGTATTCTGAACAGGTAAGTTATTATACTTTCTATAAAAGTCATTTTTAAATATTGTTGTTATTTATATTTAAATAAATTTTTAATGGTTGAAAGTACAAAGCGGAAAAACAAAGATGGAAGATTTTGAAAAAACATTTGTATAATTCTAAATTTTCACTTGTTATTTTAGGAGCATTTTCCAAAATCTGATGGATGGAAGACACACATGAACGAAGAGCAGCGAGAAATGGATAGAAAGGATCTTGCAAATCTTCAGGCACGTGTTAAATATATGAGAAATCCTCGCTTTGTCCCTCCTTCAGCAGCGCCTGGTGGTAGATCGCTTGTGAAGAAACAACCAAAGGTACCCAAGGAAGTTGGAATTCAGCCTAAACCAGATACCAGCAGGTAATGTCTGTACTAAGTGAGTTGTAGTACATATATGTCTTCAAATATTTGTACTAATACCTTGGTGTTAAATATATGCCAACTTGTTTATATTTTGCGTTAACTTAAACAACAATAACATCATAATGATCTATAGTATAATTCACTGCTATGCTTATTGACATATTATTGATCAATATTGATGTTTCTATACTTAGTCCAATAACCTATGTATTTGAAGGAATATGTTTATATTTCATGTGAGGTTTTTCTCTCCAGGTTTCAAGAACCAACAGAGGTGTTTCTAGTGTCTCCGCCCATTGTCAAGTTTGCAGACTACAAGGTTGGAAAGATTTATGAGGTAATGTGATATTCAATTGTAAACCATTTATGGGTATGTAAATATGAAGTACAGAATATTGAAAATACAGATACTACAAATTGTAACCTAAAGATGAAATTCATTCATTTGACAAAATTAGTGGTGCATTCTATCTTTACTTGACATTATAGAAGTCTCTTTAAAAACTCTGGAAAAAACACTATTATAACAGATTCCATTTTTAATTTATGTATTCTGTATTTTTTAAATAGAATATCAAAATATTTCAATAGATATGAAGAACATGACACAAAGTTGAAGAGCCAACTTAAATGTAGAATTATTTTTGAGAAGAGGTTGTTTCCCCTGTTCAGTTATTAACTGTTTAAGTCTGTAGTCCCATGATTAATCAATGCTTCAAATTGGTCTTTAATTTACTTAATAATTAGCATCTATTCATATAATGTAATGGAAGTATATAAATCAATGTTGATGCATCATGATGGGGATACATGAAAGATGATTTGAACTTGATGTGAATACCATTTGTATTCTGGTTGTAAGTTGACATTAATTGTTATTATTTCAGATCATACTAGAGCTGAAGAATGTATCAACTGTCATGAGACATTGTACATTGCTACCACCAACAACACCGTACTTCAATGTTGGTCTGGGTAAGAATTCCTTATCTTCTTTCTCATGTGGTTCTAATGATTATCATGTATATTTACTTTATTATACCCCTTAAAAAGAGTTGGAGTGGCAAGCTAAAATTGTTCATGTATGTTCATCAAAATTTATATCATATTTGAATTACAGTATAAAAAAGCCACTTTGAATCTGCCAGTAAATGTTTGTCTCCAATAATAGGCATAATCAAAAAAATTCACTATGACCAATAATACAGGTCCTTTTAATTGCCTATTTTGGTTAGTCAAGATCATCTGTTCTGTGTTCTTTACACAAGTGAAGTTCTTTCTTGACTACACACTTGTGTTTTATTGACTAGAAAATATTTACTGATTCTGTCGTGTAAATCTTTGTGAAGATTTCTTGAAATGACAAAATAAAGATAGATATCAATACAATAGTTGAGGACCAAACTTTTCAGTTTTATTGAGTCGACATTCAATGTTCATCAACATCTGTGAGTTTTATAAAAGAATGGGCTATTTCTAGCTTTGAAACCAGACTAAATTTAACTGACCATTGAGATAAGAATGTTCTATTCATTTGCACATATAAATAACAACCGAAAGGGAAATCCTTGTCAAACAACAAACAGATGAAAGTGATGGCTTACGGAAACGACCATTGTTGGGCTATGCAGTGGAGATGAGCAAATATTAAAGACAATAGTTGCACTTAGTGTCATAAGGGTTAATACTATTTAAAAAAAAATATTTATGTTTTTCTTTCTATACAGCATTAATTAGACTGAGTATGCCTTTCTTTATCAGTAACTTTCAATACATGCTTGGAAGCACACATATTTGATATAATAGATATTGTTGACTTTTTACAGGACAGTTTCCAGGGGAGCATGGCTTGGTTGCACCAGGAATGAGTTGTCATTATGCCATCAGATTTGCTCCTGACTCATTGAAGGATTTTGATGATTTAATTAAGGTTCAAACCCAATCAACAGTCCAAACCTTGGTTCCTCTTCAAGGTCGAAGGCAACCACCTGTGCTTACTTGTAATTATATTATACAATATTTTTCTTTATGGATACAGTTTACTTTTAAACATGCATAACTTAAAAGCAGCCTGATAAAGACATGCAATTAGACACTTCTGTAAATGTTCTACAAAATATAATATGTTTTATATACTAGTTTTGTCTCACATGTATCTTTATTATTCTTTATGTTTATGTTTGTAGTGCCCAGTGTGTTAGATATTGGGTATTGTCTTGTTGGAAGCTGCCATGTTGTTCACTTTATTGTGAAAAATCAGGGAGGAAGTGGACGTTTTTGTGTAATGAATAGAGCTTCATGGCCAGCTACAAACTTCAAGGTATTCATTGCTTTACATTTCAACATACTCTAATTGTAGAACCCGGCTTAGAATGTAAAGATTATATTTTAAGTATTGGTATATATATATATGTTAATCTTGCACCCCCAACCCCCCTCCCTAATTATTTTTAAAAGTAAATTGAACACATTTTTAAATTTTCATTAGAAAGACTTTCCAAATCAAAATACCACCAAACTTAGCAACACTCACTCAACAGTCCTTCAAACATAACTTAAGTTTTGTTTGTTTTATCCTGTTATTGAGGAGAAAAGAACACATGGAACATGAATATAAGAAAAATTGTTTGTCTTTTTAATACAGTCTGTGGTCACTAATGGAAGTGTCATTGTGTCTCCATTTGAAGTAAGACCATCTGTATTAGAACTGATGAAAGGTGAAAGTGGAGTCATTGAGGTGGTATTTACTCCTCCATCAGTTAAGAGTTACAAACAGGAAATGACTCTTGTTTGTGACAACTGCCATGTCCAGCACTTCACTATCAAAGGTAGGGAATATATTAAGTAGTTCAGCATAGACATTACAATTATCAATAAGGTATTGGTGCTTTTGAAATTTCTGAATATTTAGGTTAATCAATCAATGATATACATGTATGTATATGAAACTGTTCAAAATTCTTTTGGACATTTGTTTCCTAATAGATTATTATTCATAATTCATATTAGAATTCAACATTAACAGTCATTTAAGGATGACTGCTACTTGGAATGAAAGTCTTACAGATTGGCTGATTTTCATTATATAAGGACATAACTGCTTTTCATTTGTGCAAAAATTAAGGATAGGTCAATGATCTTGTTTTTGAGAATAAGCATTTTATATTTTGGTGGGAAAAGAACATCTCTAGATTTTTCACAAGTAATATATGGGGGAAAATTATTGTTAAGGGCCAGAAATAATAGGGGAAGAGTCTTATAAAGTTTTAAATATTTTTGGTAGATGGGTATATAAGGTGTATATTTTAAGAATACTATCAGAAATATAGGGAACAATGGGCAAAACATTTCTAATGTATTATTATGGAAAATGTCAGAGTAGTTATATTGTACTAAAAAATAGGTAAATATAGAAATGTGAGTAGCAAGCATCCTTAAACATATTTAGTCATTACACCCTGCCTATGGTAAATTATTTCAATCCAGTCTTAACCTTTGAAATGTTGCTTGTAGTATTTTGAAAAATATTTTCTTTTTTTAGGAGTGTCCCAGAAAGCAAGTGTTGAGTTGGTTTCTGTTGAGCGAGGAGAGGACAGCGCTGTTCCAGGAGAAATGACTGACAAATCAGCAGAACACATGATACGATTCGATGAACTCAATCCATTCACATACACAGACAGGACAATCTCTGTCAAAAATTTCACGTATGATTTAGATGATATATATTAATAATTTATTAAGAATTGACTTATTTTGAAGAACTAAATAGTAAAATATTTGAAATGGTATAAACATATAGGGTGCAACAAAGAATTTATTTTTAAAAAAAATAATAGGTATGATTGTCATTTTTAAAAAATGTCATGTTAGTTATGATAATGAATTTAATTTTTTAACAGAAATGTGTATTTGCCTTTTGCATGGATGATATTCAAGCCTGACATGGGTGATGGTAAGAACAAAGGTCCAGAGATGAGAAATATAGACACAGACTCAGTGTTTTCTGTACATCCCTCTAGTGGAAACATTCCACCTGCAGAGGAAATGGAGTTCAAAGTCACATTTGCTCCACCTATAGTAAGTACTATTTTTGATTGACAGTATTTTGTTCTTATGAGGTATTTATTTACCACATAATATTCAATATGGATGCCTTTTCTATCTTTGAATGTAAAAGTTTCATAGTCACCAAATGTTATATATAGTTAATGAAGCTAACTGAGATGAGGAATAATTATACAGTCAATATAATTATATAGTCAATAAAAGAAAAATAAACTTGACATGAACAGTATTTTTGTCATATATTTTGCTGTGTTATGTTTAGAGAAATGGTGCTCTTGCTCATTATTCACTTTTGTTAGACTAGTTGAACACCTAACACATTGTTCTACATCTATATACATGTCTGATTGACTAGGTGAACACTTTACGCATTGATCTACATCTATATACATTTCTGATTGACTAGGTGAACACTTTACACATTGTTCTACATTTGTTTACATTTCTGATTAACTAGGTGAACACTTATCACAGTGTTCTACATATGGTGCTGCAGCAAATTCCTCACTATGAGGATGGGGATTCAGCCAAGTTAAGAAGGGCCTTGTCCAAAGAGAGAACTCAGAGAATCGATGGAGAGGAAGTGACATCAAGCTCTGATGAAGAAGATGCAACAGATGTATACCAACCACCAAATTGTAAGTGCTATTTTGCACTTTAAATTAATGTAAGATCTTAACTTGAGTTGCCATTTCTTAAATGACACACGCAATTGGAAAGTATGTAAAATTTATTTTATTTAATATATGCTTCATTTTTCTGTAAAATGTGTGAAAATTAACAAATATATACATTTTTGTACCTGCAGTATGCTAAGAAAATGTAAATTTATTGATGTTATTCATTTATTTTTAATGACCTCACAATAGTCACATAACAAATACTAAATGTTCTCATGTGTTGGATAACAAGAAAAACCTTTATTTGTAATAAATGTATACATCAAAGTTTTACTGGATTGTCTTGTCTTTAAATACAGTGAAAAAGTTGCAGGATCTGACAGCTTTGGAAGTTGAGGTGAAAGGCAACAGCATTCCTTTGAATGTGGTAATGCATCCTTATGCTGTTTACGTACCTGGAAAAAATCTCATTGGAACAACACTGAAAAAGAGAGTGACGGTAGGAATGTGTACCCTTTTCTTGTATATGCATCGTCTGACAATGAGAGCTTGCAAATTGAAAATACTGAAGAAAGTTTATGAATACACTAATGAAAGGGCTATTGCAGTTGATGTATAATGTGCATGTTGCATGATTTATTTTCCATTTTTAATTCAGAGAATTTTAGATTGCAGTAGGTATATGTTTGTTTAGTGATGCAAGAAAGATAAACCAGGAATTGTGTTACATTATGTCATAAGTGTACTGGGTATTTCTGTAATTCACTTTAATACTTTATTTATGGTTTCTGTTACAGATGGCCAATCACAGCAGGTCTACCATTACGTTCCAGTGGCAGCCACATAGCGAGGGATACATACTAGAAATAGAGCCTCCGTTTGGAGAACTAAGTACGCTTTTTTGAGTGTCGACACTGCTACAAATCGACACATTAGGAACCATACAACATTTTTAAATGTTATATGTACAAATAATAAAAAATGTTAAAAAACACTTCTACACATTAACATATTCTTTATGTTCAGTTTTAGCTTTTAATGTTTATGACATTTGTGATTACAGATCCCGGTATGGCTATGGACCTGGAGTTATGTATTACAGGAGAAACACCTGGAAAGATTGATCACACTTTGTTCTGTTATGTCATGAATATGGCTGATCCACTTCATTTACATGTAGAGGCAGAATTCAAGGTATAGTTAAAAGTTAGCCATACAAAATGGGATTAAAATAGATGTTTTCTTTTCTTTTTGGGCTGGCTTGGGCTGTACAAATGAGATTAAAATAGATGTTATCTTTTCTTTTTTGGTGGCTTGGTTGAAGTTATAAGTTTATTGTAAAGCAAAGTAAAATATAATAGCTGAGAAAATTGGTAGATTACAACACTATAGAATTTACAGTGCTAGACTTGGATTTCAGAGTTAATATGGTAGACTTGCATATTAGTGTTAAAGGGAAATAACTGTGAAAAAATCATACTATTGTAAATGATTATTACAAACATATTGTTTTCATTTCATTTCTAGGGACCAGAACTAATGATTGAGGAACCAAATGTCAACTTTGGACTGGTGAGATTGGGTGATACAGTATCTAAGGAAATAACCTTGTCAAACTTGGCTCAGATTACAACAGCTTGGACAATAAGTGACAATGGAACACCAATAGACTCATGGGTAAATACTTGATACAAAGTTAAAACTCATTAACTGTAAGATTCTGTCCTGTTCTGTATTGTAATTGTAAGATGTCCACTAAGTTATTAATCTGTGAGATGAATACAAAAATGAAATTATAATTGTGTTGTTAGTATGATTTTTAGTCCATCTGGACCAAAGGTCCAAGGTGGACTTTTCTCATACAAATCCCGTCAGTCAGCGTCTATCGTAAACTTTTCACATTTTCAACTTCTTCTCCACAACTACTGGACCGAATTCATCCAAACTTTGTAGGAAGTATCCCTAGGGGAAGGGGATTCAGATTTGTTCAAATGAAGGGGCTCAGTCCCCAGGGGGCACCACTAGGGGGCCAAAAGGGGGAAAAT
>JAUMGZ010005462.1:9797-20534 GCA_032359645.1 Pododesmus macrochisma | reverse complement strand
CTAGTTATCCACGGGGACCGACTCAGGTTGGTCACTCAGCACGCAACTAGGCAGTGTGGTTAAACCGGTTAATGACGCCTCAAGCTTCCCACTTCTCACATGAGACAAGAAAATATCAACTATTACGCTACCGTACCTGAACAATTAGGGTGTACATTTTCCAATAGCATTGTGTTTAAGGCATCGTCGGTTGATGGTTGAAATACGTGTTCCTGGTTTCCGGCCATATATAGAAGTTCTTCTTGTGCTACTTGTGGTCCTATTCCCACGGACATAATATTTACGCCTTGGTACAATAAGGATTTGGCTTTAGTAAGGGCCGTTGACCTGTCTGACGAAAGTCCATCGTAAATCAGATACAGACACTTTGATACTCCCGGGCGAGAGCCAATATTTACGTTGGGAAGAACCTAGAGCACAAGATAAAGCATACTGTAGTTATAAAAGACTACGCCTTTGCTAACAATTCCTCAATGTTAAACGACAACTGTGGAATGTTGAATATAAACCCAATAAAAACATTAAAAGATATACATTAGCCATTTTCTATAAGGGAATATATTGCATAAAAATGTATTGATAACATTTGGTCTTACCTGAAAAATCACTAAGTCTGTTTTTTTCGTCCCTGACAACTAACTGGGTCAGAAGTTTGTCTCTCATGTTTTGTTACTATGTCAGAGCTTTATCTTACCTGATAGGTTACTACAGCCAGTATTTTGTCTTACTTGACAATTTATTAAGTCAAAAGTATGTGTTACCTGATCATTTACTAAAATCAGAGCTTTATCTTTTCAGACAATAAGCTAAGTCAAAGCTTTGTTTTACCTACCTGTCCGTTTACTAAAGTCAGAGCTTAATACCAGGTCATTTGCCAAAGTCATACTTTTGTTTTATCTGATAAATTACCAAGTCATTGCTGTGTCTTCCCTAGTCGCTTTCTTAATCAAAGCATTGTCTTACTTGATAAACTACTTAGTCGAAACTGTGTCTTACCTAATCGTTTACAAAAAAAAAATCTTTCTCTCACCTGAGTGTTGACTAAGTCAGAGATTTGTCTTACCCGATCAAGTACTAAGTCAGAGCTCTGTCTAACCTGATCCTCTACTAAGTCAGAGACTTGTCTTACTGTTAATTTACTTAGTCAGCTTTTTATCTTTCTTGACACTTTACTGAGTCAGAGCTTTGCCTTACCTGATCGTTTACTTAGTCGCAGCTCTGCCTCATCTGAGTGTTTACGAAGTCAGAGCTTTTTCTTACCTGAACGCTTACTAAGTCAGAGCCTTGTCTTACTTCTAAATTTCTTAGTCATACTTTTATCTTTCTTGACAATTTACTAAGTCACACCTTTGTCTTCCCTGATAGTTTACTAAATTAATACAGATATTTTCTTACCTGATTTATATACAAAGTAGGAGCTCTGTCTTACCCGATCGTTTAATAAGTAAGAACTTTGTCTTACCTGGCAATTTTCTATGACAGAACTTTGTCTTAGCTGATCATTTACTTAGTCAGATCTCTGTCTTATCTTACAATTTACTAAGTCAGAGCTTTGCCTTACCTGGTCATTTACTAAGTCAGAGCTTTGCCTTACCTGGTCATTTACTAAGTCAGAGCTTTGCCTTACCTGGTCGTTTACTAAGTCAGAGCTTTGCTTTACCTGGTCGTTTACTAGGGACAGGGCTTCGTAGAGATAAGATCCTCCCGGTACAATTGGTTCTGGTATATCGTTGATTGCCTGGAGCAAGGCTGTTTTGTCGGAGTAGTTGCTGAATCCAAACTGCATAGTTGCACTGGATGAATATGTGACAACTGCGACTTGGAAGTCGTCGTTTCCAATAGGAATCTTCTGAACCAAAGTATCCATGAACTTTATGGAATCGTTGAAGGTTGCTACGTTACTGAGAGATTCATCGAGAATAAAAACAATGTCAACGGGGCCCGGTCTGCAGTCTATATAATGGAATCAGAAAACATAAACGATACGATAACAAGATGGCTATGGGTTTTGTGTCCACCTGGATATACAGCCAAAGCTTTAATGGTCATGTTAACAATTAGAAGCTGAATTGGACTTGCTCTGTGCTTTATTTTAGACCATAAAAAAGACCAACAAACGTTTATACAGACATACTATATGTATACTATAACTGTGAAAAAGTGTTGCCCTAGAACTGACCCGTAGCTGTTGCATAGCCTAATTTTTGACTCGAGGGCTAAACAAAATTACAGTTTAAAAGAGTATCTCATATAAATACTAATTCTGAAATAGTGTTTCCCCATTTTAAGGTTTTAGAAGTTGTATTTTGAATTTTAGGATCACTAGCTGTCAAAGCCGAAGCCATTAATAATCGATTTCCTATACAGAGTGAATTCGTCGTAAAGTAGGTTACATAGTTAACACTTGTATGTTTTGGTAACGTCTTCATTGTCATTATATTGCTATAGTTAATCAACACTTGCTATGGCTTCGTTTTAGACCTAAGGACCAAGCAAGACATGCTTCTAAAAGGTCACCTACTAAGAATTCTTTTTGTGAAGCATTGTTAACCTAGCCCTATTATTGAAGGATATATAGCGTTTTGAAAGCTTTACCTATTTAGATATTTATTTAGCACTTCCGAGGACTACATGAACACACCTTATGATCACCATGCCCAAGTTATCATATGTGTCAAGTTTGTGAAAATTGGCTCATTGGTGATGTAAAACGTTAATGACAGACGACATTGGACAAATCAGTAAAGCAAAAGTCCATTTGGACATGGTCCTGTAACAAATAAATATATGTTTATTTTATATACAAACCATATACATCAGTCTTCACCGTTATGCTTCATTTGCTCAAAACTAAGTAGCGATAGAATAAGTAGCACTGAGAAAAATTCAAATATCAAAAGAATATAATTTCAAATACACCAAATAATAAATTGTAGATATCCATTTTGGTTAATGGAAATAAAAAAAATCTTGAGTTATGAAGTAAAGTTAAATTACTCTTTAATATATATGATAGTACAAACATAAAAGTTCTCCCGCATCGTTTTGCTTTAACAAAGTATAAGTCAATGTAGACGCACATTAGCTAAGCAAAAAAGTAAACATAGATGTGTCCAGTTCCTACCTTTCTCACATGTATCGCCAATAAATCGAGAGGTACATCCACAAGAAAAAGCGTTGAAGTGATCGGTGCATGTGCCACCATTTTGACATGGGACATCTAGACATTCGTTTAGTTCTAAAATGGAAAAGATTTGAAAACTAGAAGCAAACCAAGATGCTATTCTAATGGGTTAATTCCGTGAACATTGTTAAACTGGTATGGGGGAAACCGCAAATATTATAAAATACATCTAAACACAAATATGGGGCCGTGGTGGCCTAGTGGTTAAAGTCGCCGACTTGTAATCATAAAAGCCTTTCACTTCCTAGGTTCGATACCCGTCCGAGGCGGCCTAGTGTGAGAAAGTTGCCAGTGACTTGCCGTAGGTCGGTGGTTTACTCCGGGTACTCCGTTTTCCTCCACCATTAAAACTGGCATGTCCGTAAATGACCTTAGCTGTTGATCGGATAATAAGCCCTTAACACTAACATGCTGGTAGACTAGTGATAAGAATTCCAGGTCGTTTGATCGAATCCCGGTCGCGTCAAAACATAAGATTATGTTAGCTTCTCGCTCCCTACTAATCGCTCAGCATTGCGTCTGGTTGGCTCGGTATCAGGATAATGTGACCGAGTGAAGTATCATGTCAATGTGTTTGTGGCGTGATATTTCAGTGTGACAGCACTAAAAAGTCGCCATAAGTGCACAGTGTCACAAACAGACACCGTCTTGATATGACCTATAAACGAGTTAAAAGGACGCTAAACCCCAATAAACGAACAAGCAAGCAAACGTTATCCCTGCTGACGTGTATGTGGATGTTCACTGCAGCTGTCCAGAGACATATGTTGAAAGTTCCTCTTTGGACTGCAAGGCCATTGTTATAGTATTGTTTTACCCCTTCGATTCCTTATGGCTCCCTAGTCTTTGTTGATATGGGTCGCGTGTGTTTTAAATTCATTTTCATTTTGGTAACTATCTCATATATTTATAAACGATATAAATGTACAATCTGATATACACTAAATATACAATAAAGTCCACTTGGAGAAATCCACTTTATCTGTGACATACAATACATTTAATGTGCTATATAAAATGAAATAAAATTGACGTCACAACAATCCCCAAGACTAGTTATTTTTGCGGACCGACTTAGGACGGGTACCCAGCACGTGATGAGTGATCAACCTTCCCGCTTGAGATAAGAAGTCCTAAGTATGGACATACATTTAAAAATTTCATACCGCTGTCAAATATCTCAACAACCAACCACCCAAATCAATTATCTATAAAAAAAAAAATCTAAACTAGTAAAACATATTTACATATTTACCAAAGGTCATTGGAAACACGAACTTTGGACGTATCCAAGCAGCATAAAG
The DNA here is from genome assembly GCA_032359645.1 of Pododesmus macrochisma. NCBI lineage: Eukaryota > Metazoa > Mollusca > Bivalvia > Pectinida > Anomiidae > Pododesmus > Pododesmus macrochisma. Next base: position 16,046 of record JAUMGZ010005462.1, on the reverse strand, counting down.
TTAAAAACAGTGTCTTATACATGGTTGATCCGTTGATTCTATATATAGTTAAGAATATGGATAGTGAAATTGATGAAATATCAGTGTTCTCGCAGAGGTATGACAGCAGCAACTGAGCCACTTTAAACTGCCAGGTACATATATACAAAAAAAAAACCCAAAACGGGGACTGCGGGTGAGCAAACGCTCCATAAGCTCTTTATCAGGGGGAACGAAAAAAACTGGCTTAAACGCATAGGATGTAAGAGTTTCGAGTCAAAATTTGGTATCTGAAAAAGTGCAGACTTGATGTGCTTCAATAGGTATGATGTTAAATGTACTACCGTGCCGTTTCCGATTCTCTAGATATCTTAATTAACCAAACATAGTAGATTGTTTTTGGTCGTCTTTTTACATCGGCCTCATCAATTATACATGTAAATTTTTGTCGAGAATCACGCGCGACTACCTGCGAAATTAACTTTGACACATGAATATACTCATCTCCTTTTTTCGCGTTCACGTGTACTTTTTGTAGTCAAATAACCTTTCTTTAGGCCTCTCAATAGAAAGTTTAAATGGACATTTCAATAGCATCAGGACATATTGACGGTCAACACCGGGTCACCAACGCACCGTTAAATTGATTTCAATAAAACTTTGTCAGCACACCAATGATGTAAAGAGAGTACAGCACACCAATGATGTAAAGGCAGTACAGCACATCAGTGATGTACAGACGGTACAGCACATCAATGATGTAAAGACGATACATTACATCAATAATGTAAAGACAGTATAGTTCATCTATGATGTAAAGACGGTACAGTGCACCAATGATGTAAAGACAGTACAGTACACCAATGATTTAAAGACAGTATAGTGCATCTATGATGTAAAGGCGGTACAGTACACCGATGATGTAAAGACGGCCAATACACCAATGATGTAAAGACGGTACATCACACCAATGATGTAAATATAGTACAGTACACCGATGATGTAAAGACGGCAAATACAACAGTGATGTAAAGACGGTACAGCACACCAATGATGTTAAGACGGTACAGTACACCAATGATGTTAAGACGGTACGGCACATCGATGATGTAAAGACTGAACAACACACTAATGATGTAAAGACAGTACAGCACACCAATGATGTAAAGACGGTACAGTACACCAATGATGTAAAAAAAAAAGTACAGTTCACCAATGATGTAAAGAAAGTACAGTACACCAATGATGTAAGGGCGGTACAGTACACCAATGATGTAAAGACAGTACAGAACACCAATGAAGTAAAGATGGTACAGCACACCAGTGATGTAAAGAAAGTACAGTACACCAATGATGTAAAGAAAGTACAGTACATCAATGATGTAAGGACGGTACAGCACACCAATGATGTAAAGAAAGTACAGTACACCAATGATGTAAAGAAAGTACAGTACACCAATGATGTAAGGACGGTACAGCACACCAATGATGTAAAGACGGTTCAGTACACCAATGATGTAAAGACGGTACAGTACACCAATGATGTAAAGAATGTACAGCACATCACTGATGTAACGACAGTATAGCACATCAATGATATAGAGTCTTCTGTAAACACAGCTCACAGATTGACTCTTCATTTTTTGCAATATGCTTATTTTAATATATCATTATATAATTTACTCTAGGTTTTTTTATATTATTTTTGTTTAACGTCCCCTTACTCATGTTAAGGTCATCGAGATAGTGTTGTCGTATGACAGGACGCACTTATGGCGTCTTTATAGTGCTATCTCATTGAAATATCACGCCCCAGACACATTGACATGATACCACGCTAGGTCACATTATCTTGACATAAAGCCAACTAGTCCTTATTCTACCAAGAAGAGTACCGAATTAATATTTTAAGTTTGACACGGGCGGGGACCGAACCCCCGTCCAGGGGAACACGAATCGAACGACTCGACGGATTGGAAAAACCCTAATACAAATCTAGGTCACTAAGCAAACTGTAATTACTCGTTTTTACGGAGTTAAAAGCGCATTTAGGTCATCGGAGTGAATGACTTAAACCTATTTTCGCCACTGCAATTGGTTGAAAATATGTCAAGCGAAATAAACTTCTATTTTGAAAAACGGCTAAACGAATTGGACAACTCAATCTGTGTTCTTTCTAGAAAGAAATTGTTGCAACACCGGTGTTGGAATACGCTGTGCATATTGAATCACACAACTGAATACGGAGACTCATACTGAATCTTTTTAAAAGCAATTGTAAAGAAGAGCAGAAACTATGAATAAATGACATGATATTTTAGAACGTAGTTATTATCTTCGATTTCATAACTGCACTGAAGTGAAGTTAACCTGACAAAACGTACAGTACAGGTGTACACCAATGTAACCTGCGGTTTGATTGTGTATGTATCATGTCCACGTGGTGTTCTGTATGTTTATAAACATTGACTGACCTTTGACACTTGGACAATGCGACATACGACTCTCGTCACTTTACCTGCCAATAGTAATCATACAAACCGGTTCCCTGCCTTTCACCGGCCCTATATCTCCCGCGTTTTAATAAATCACTCTCCTCGGAACACAAACCATATTATTATCATCATTTTCATAATTTTCAAACAAACGCCTGAGCTGTTGCCTGATCGTAAAATATTATGTAATAAACCTCAACAAAGACCCTCGTTAATTATATAAACTGAGCTACCCAGGGTTATGCATGCACGCTTAGAGAGATCCATGTATGTGCAAATAAGTATAACGTAATATCGTTGTATTAGGGATTCAAAGAAGCAGAGCATTTTGATTAACTTGAACATATTAAAGACAACATGAGAAGAAGCAATGTTTTCCAAAGTCTTCACTACATTACTTTATTGTAATGGTATGCCATTTTTGTATCATTCAACAAGTTGAGACGTTGTTCTCATTGCATAAGCTCTAGCGCATACATGTAGGTGAACTTTTTAAGGAAAATGGGAAACGCACACGACTTAAAACATTCTAAGCTAAAAAGAAAACTTTACGATCTTCTATCAAAAGTTAGAACCGAAATCAGCAAATGAACGTTTCCTGGTACGCCAAATCATCACCTAGCTGCAATGCGTTGTTCGTGTTGATTTGATAAATCATGTTGATGCATCCTTCAAGCTCGTAGTAGGAGGCTCCTTGGTGGCTACTCTGATTTCTCACTCGGCGGCATGCGCACACCCTAGGTTCGATTCACCTCTGGACTTTGCCGTTTTCAGACTTACCTTGCCTGCCTCACAGCCAAATTTACTTCTAGGAGGTAGATATTTAGAGGCCAGATAAAAAATCATCAAATGAACGTTTCCTAATGCAACACGTCATAATCCAGCTGCTATGTATTGTTCGTGTTTATTTGGTAAATCGTGTATACTTCAAAGCTACACATTTGCGAAAGTTTGACCTACAAAAAATAAACCATACGTACAAGAATAAAACAATATCTAATAAGTGTGTGATGACGTTCGCGATGAATAGCATGCAGTCTCGAATAGGTTGTTGATGTTACTTTAAGTGTTTTAATTATACTTCGACGATTGGCGGCGTTGTCTTTGCTCTTCTAACCTTCTAATAAGATTTCATTCTTCCTAAATTTATAGTTCACAGAATAGTTAGTGTCCACTTGGATGTATTGGATATCTGTTGTGTACGAACATCCAAATTGTAAACAAACAAACAAACAACTCTACAAAAAGTTTTTTTTATAAGTTCATCAATCGAATAAAACCACCAAAAGACGACTTTCATTTTTAAAAATGCAAATACTTTATGTTTTCTTTACTATTTGCATTTCTTATTTTTTCGCACTTTGTCACATAATATTCGTACCGGATACTGATAAATGCAATAAAATTCAGAGTCAAATACGGTCACCGGAAACTCACTATGACGTTCCTGGGGACAGGACGTATGCCGTTACGGATGTCAACAATCAAAAGATCATATTCAATCGTCATTTGGTTGCTTCAAAAATATTCTCACGTAAGAAAGAACCAGACACACACAAACGATAAGGTCCTGCACTGTATTAACCTCACTACACGTTACCATTGCATGGACGACCTGAATTGTGTCCTAAGTAAACTGTCACAACATGTTGAATAGTATTGTTGCCGGAGAACTGCGGAATACGAAGTTTCTTATCTATACACAGCGTCTCTTATCTTCCACTAGAACTATTTAAGTGCTGGTTCACTTTTCTATTGCCACTGTCGGCAGCGGTAATTAAGGTAGGTACCACGGAGATAGTGCAAGAACGGCAATGGAAAGTAAGGTATATAGCACAGAGATAGTGCAAGAACGGCCGCGGTAATTAAGGTAGGGAGCACAGAGATAGTGCAAGAAAGGCAGTGGAATGTAAGGTAGATAGCACAGAGATAGTGCAAGAACGGCAGCGGTAATTAAGGTAGTGAGCACAGAGATAATGCAAGAACGGCAGTGGTAATTAAGGTAGGTACCACGGAGATTGTGCAAGAACGGTAGTGGTAATTAAGGTAGTGAGCACAGAGATGGTGCAAGAACGGCAGTGGTAATTAAGATGGATAGCAAAGAGATAGTGCAAGAACGGCAGTGGAAAGTAAGGTAGATAGCACAGAGATAGTGCAAGAACAGCAGTGGAATGTAAGGTAGATAGCACAGAGATAGTGCAAGAACGGCAGTGGTAATTAAGGTAGGTAGCACAGAGATAGTGCAAGAACGGCAGCGGTAATTAAGGTAGGTAGCACAGAGATAGTGCAAGAACGGCAGTGGTAATTAAGGTAGATAGCACAGAGATAGTGCAAGAACGGCAGTGGAAATTAAGGTAGATAGCACAGAGATAGTGCAAGAACGGCAGCGGTAATTAAGGTAGGGAGCACAGAGATAGTGCAAGAACGGCAGTGGTAATTAAGGTAGATAGCACAGAGATAGTGCAAGAACGGCAGTGGTAATTAAGGTAGATAGTACAGAGATAGTGCAAGAACGGTAGTGGTAATTAAGGTAGGTAGCACAGAGATAGTGCAAGAACGGGAGTGGTAATTAAGGTAGGTAGCACAGAGATAGTTTGAACAGTCGATATCACTTTTGCAGTGGTAATAACGGTAGGTACCAAAGAGATAATGTAAACAGTCTATATCAATATTGCAGTCGTACTAAAGATAGGTACCACAGAGATAATGTGAACAGTCTATATCAATATTGCAGCAGTAATAAAGGTAGGTACCACAGAGATAATGTGAACAGTCTTTATCAATATTGCAGTGGTAATAACGGTAGGTACCACAGAAAAAGTGTGAGCAGTCTATATCAATATTGCAGTGGTAATTAAGGTAGGTACCACGAAGATAATGTGAAAAATCTATATCAATATTACAGTGGTAATTATGATAGGACCGCAGAGATAGTGTGAACAGTCTATATCAATATTGCAGTGGTAATTAAGGTAGGTACCACGAAGATAATGTGAACAATCTATATCAATATTGCAGTGGTAATTAAGGTAGGCACCACAGAGATAATGTGAACAGTCTATATCAATATTGCAGTGGTAATAACGGTAGGTACCACAGAAATAGTGTGAGCAGTCTATATCAATATTGCAGTGGTAATTAAGGTGGGTACCACGGAGATAATGTGAACAATCTATATCAATATTGCAGTGGTAATTAAGGTAGGCACCACAGAGATAATCTGAACAGTGTGGACTATAACTGTACATATTACTACCAGTCTATATCACTATTACAGTGGTAAGGTAGGTACCACGAAGCTAGTGTGGACTTTACTACCAGTCTATATCACTATTACAGTGGTAAGGTAGGTACCACGAAGCTAGTGTGTACTATAGCTGTACATATTACTACCAGTCTATATCACTATTACAGTGGTAAGGTGGGTACCACGAAGCTAGTGTGGACTATAACTGTACATATTACTACCAGTCTATATCACTATTACAGTGGTAAGGTGGGTACCACGAAGCTAGTGTGTACTATAACTGTACATATTACTACCAGTCTATATCACTATTACAGTGGTAAGGTGGTTACCACGAAGCTAGTGTGGACTATAACTGTACATATTACTACCAGTCTATATCACTATTACAGTGGCAAGGTGGGTACCACGAAGCTAGTGTGGACTATAACTGTACATATTACTACCAGTATATATCACTATTACAGTGGTAAGGTGGGTACCACGAAGCTAGTGTGTACTATAACTGTACATATTACTACCAGTCTA
>JAUMGZ010005440.1:0-10378 GCA_032359645.1 Pododesmus macrochisma | reverse complement strand
AAATTGTCTTGCCAAAATTTAAAATGTGCGCGTAGTCAAAACAGGAATTTTTAAACGTATTCCTCTGGACACGTGTTCCGAACAACCCAGTTCTCCTCAGCAAAGGTGACGTTATAATAGATATATAGAATTAAATATTATCAAAGACAGATAGACTTACTTACTTACATTAAAGAAAGCCAAAATATGCACCAAAACGTAGAATCCCATTTCTATAAACAGTTTCAAGGTCACTCACGCGTATTCTCCCTTGCGACCAATTTTGGCGTGTTTGCGCAACTCCAGGAGTCGGTTTTCACTTTCGGACAGTATCTGGATGGTCACATGTATGAAATACTTTCTGATCAGAAACTGTCTGTACAGAAATAGAACTCATTGTAGTACAAAACTCCAGACTTTAACACGACACCAATAAATATAAAGAGGAAAAAACAAATACTCTGTGTGAGAAACTCTTGTCCCAAACTCCAGGTCTAGCTTTGCATCAACCGCCATCAATGGATGCTCAAGAGAATAATAATTTATGATTCTAGAGTAGACAAAACCTCGATAAATCAAACGTTTGTGATGGTCGCCAAAGGGGTTGATGGAAGTGATAGTTATGCAGGACAAAATCCACACCTAAATATACCATCAAATTGTCTTGCCAAAGTTTTTATGCGCAGTATCCTTTTTCAGAGTCATAAACGCTAGGTCGTCTGACTAGCGCTGATTCATTATCAAGATTCATCTTTATTGCTTGAAATAATTCAGTTGAAATAGCAGATTCAGTTTCGTGTTGCTTTGAACTTTATTGTTCAGATTAATAATGACCTGTCCAAGTCTATATTTTCTAGTGCGAGAGTGGTCGTGTGAAAATCAATAACTTTGTTATTAATATACATCGTGATTTATTACCAATGACATTAAAGTTCCATGGTTAAGTGATATCGACCATTGCAGTGGAAACCGTATATCAGTTAAACCTTTTAAATGTGTACACTTATCTAAACTATGTTTATACGTACATGGATGGCATATTAAAGGAAGCATTTATCACGATTAAACAGTACTTAAGGTAATAGGCCAGTGTCACTATTTCGCAATAGAATTTCTTCAAATTTGATGGTTATATTACTTTAAGGTTGAGAAAAATTTCTACAACAACAAAACTATAGGTTGTCAGCATTTTAAAGATTTTAAATGGAATTTTGTGTTAAAAAAGAAGTGAATGTTTGAAAAGGAAAAAAGTAAAGACATATATTTTGCAAAAAGTATGCTGACATAGATTAGGTTTGAAATAATGTATTTCCACAAAATTAATGCTGAAATGTGTAAAATGAATTAATAATAAAATTTTAAAATTGACATTTCATAATAAAACAGTATACAAATAGTACTTGTATGTAGCTGGTTTCCTGAATTATAGAAAAATAGACACATGTGTCTCGATGATAATAAATAAACTGGATACATTTCTGTATTGCTTTGAACAATTTTAATATAGAAAGAACGCACTTACGTTAATACAATACATAAAAAAATCATTAGTTAAGAATTTAATGAATTTACAGAACATACATTATGATACTATCTCCCTGCATTTGTTTTTAAACTAGATATGTACTTCCTCTTTTGATTTAGCAATCCAATCATAAAACCTTAATTCGAATTTCACATCTAGATTTTGTTCTTGATATCATATAATTCATTCAAATCAATATGTATTAAAAGAATCGTTTATATACGTGAGTGGAAGATAAGGATATATTCCACCCGAGGGGGTCACACATTGATGAAACTCGCGAGGCTTGCCGAGGGTTTTACTCCAATTTGTAACTCCCGAAGGTAGAATATCCCTATCTTCCAGAAATTTGTATGAAAGATTATTTTTCTCCCATATTATTTGTGTTTTGCATTGTTTAAATAGTAAGAAAATAGCGGCAAAATATTACATCTCTAACGGTTCACGCTACGAAAAATCTGAGGACGGCACTGGAAAGATCGGAATTAATTGAATGTGTTTATACTTTTAGTAGACTATAAAATGACAGGTTTTTTTCGATGGGTTGATTACTTTTTTGTATGAAGCGATTGAAGATTGAGGAATTCAGCAAGAAATGTATATTCATGCCATATTTCACAACGTTGCAAATAAGAAGTGACGTCATTTGATTGTCTATTTCATCACGTGATGTAAGAAGCAAAACAACGTGATTGTAACGGGAAAGAGCGGGACTATGTCAATTATAACGTACTCAAATGCTACACTATACACATTTATTTACAACTAAACTATACAAAGGTTTCCCTACTAACATGATAATATAATATACAACTAAAATCTACAACATGTCATGTAATGCACTCATCAAATGACCCTCTATTACATGTAAACATATAAAATAGTAATGAATGTACAATGTCTATACACAATCCTAAAGTAGTGCAGCGTACGACGTATTTTTTGTTTCTGTCTATGAGTTCACGACGATGTATCCACCAACATGTTCAAATTCACCTATCAATTGGCCTCACACAGAGAACCACTCCTAGGTATACTTTGAGGTTCACACAGAATACCTCCAACAAATGTATAAAAGGCTCACAAAGAATACCTTAGATATTATACATAGAAAGCCTCACACAGAGTACTTTGGTTACTATAGCGTCCAAATTGTAACGGGGAAGAGCGGGACTATGTCAATTATTACGTACTCAAATGTTACATTATATACATTTATTTAAAACTTAACTATACAAAGGTTTCCCTACTAACATGATAATAAAATTTACAACTAAAATCTACAACATGTCATGTAATGCATTCATCAAATGACCCTCTATAACATGTATACATATAAAATAATGAATGATGTAATGAATATACAACGTCTATACACAATCCTAAAGTAGTGCAGCGTACGACGTATTTGTTGTTTATGTCTATGAGTTCACGACGATGTATCCACCAACATGTTCAAATTCATCTATCAATTGGCCTCAGCTTGTTTACCTCTCTGTCCTGTCCTTGTCCCCCTGACGGAGATATCCTTCATGGGTGTTCTGCATGGATAACTCGATCTTACATATAGCGATATGGGAGAAACACATGTTCCCATTGTTCTTATTATTAACTCGGATTTAATTCAACAGATGGTACATCTAACTCATACCAGCGTGGTGGCCCAATGGTTAGGACGTTCACTTTACGTTGGTAGACTGGTACTAGAATCTATGGTCTCCGGATCGAATCCCGGTCGGGTCAAAACCTAAGACTTTAAAATTAAGCAATCTTCTCGCTCCCTGCTAAGTACCCAGCATTACTGGCTGGGAGGAGGACAGGTTAGTTCGGTTTCAGTATAATGTGATCGAGTGAAGTATCATGTCAATGTGTACGTAGCGTGATAATGCAGTGAGACAGCACTATAAAGTCGCCATACGTGCGAACAGCTGCAAGCAGATATCATCTCGATATGACCTAAACATGAGTTAAAGGGACGCGAAACCAACGAACAAACTTCACACTCGTTACACAGATGATTATACAATACATACCAAAATTAAACTGTTGTAAGCCGACAAAAAGTATATCTGAAGATCACTCTAAATATTTATTTGAACAAATCCCCATTGCAAACAGAGAAATGTCGTTTTCACTTGATGAGGATTTACACTTATCTAAAACCTATTTAAATCTATCTAAAATGACAAGGTTATTCGAAGCAACACGAGTTTAATTGCCCGAGGTGAATGGAAGTTTGCATTAAATTATAAAGGAATGTCAGAATGTGTGAATATAATACGTGACAGAAGAAATGTAACATGTGTTATATGTGACAAGAAAACAAAAATGCAATCTGAAACATGCCTCCGATAAATATGACATTTTAAAGAGGAAAGAGCCAATTCTCTGTGTGAAACGCCCCCGTCCCGAACGCCAGATCTTGCTTCGAAATAGCAGTCATTAATGGACGCTATAGAAAAGAAGAAATTTGAATCATCATAGTTATCAACGGCACTCCAAAATCATTAAAACGACATTATGCTATTTATTAATTTTTAACGCTCACTGAAGCGTGAAAATCTTATTTAGTTCGACAGAAGTATTCAAGTTTATTTTCCATTGGGGATGAAGGTTTTAGTTGTCCTTCAATGCCTTTGTCGTTATTCTCTCTGATTTAAATTTCATTGTTTCTGCATTTGTAACAAGTTCTATATTTGTTCATATAACCTCGTTTTAAAACCAGCAAAGGACTTGCATGGCGCACCAAATGTTTAACTGATTCTATTTTCTAAATTTATTAAAACGACAACTCAATGTTGCGCGGTGCTTCCCTTGACCTTATCTTCCAATCAATTACTCTTACTAGTGGTTTGCATTCTATTCTCCGTTCCATTCGTCTTGCTAAATCAATTAATCTTTTATTTTGACCTGAATCGTATAAGACAAAGTACACAAGTAAATATCATACGTTAAAGAGACCCAACAATCATCTGAGTAACAGCTTAGCTACGGATCAACCATCATCAACAGACGCTTAAACAAAATAAATTTTGGTTTCGCTTCTAGGTATTAAATAGAAATCCGTGATGTGTCTTGTTTTAGTTAATAAATGTATATTTGGTTATTTTTTCTGTGTGCGCCCAACATTTTCCTTTTGTTTGCCCATGTCCATGGATTTACGGCTTTAGAATATCGTCTTGATTTTTTCGAATTTGCTACTTTAGAATTGATACGATTTTTATAAACAACGGACAAGAAGCAAAATGTCGACGTGGGAAAATTTTATTTTAAGAACCAAAGTTCATCCAAGCAATTTTAATTGGACTTTTTAACGTTTTCCTCCGGACATCTGTTTTTGACAAGCAAGTCTTTGCCATAAGATATAACGTAGGATAACATTTCATTGTGTTAAATTTGATATAATAAATTTGATGTGTAGCGGGAAACGACTACCAGAACGCGAGCACCTGGTTTCGTTTCAAGTATTTTGATAGAAGTTCGTGATGTTTCCATTTTTAGTTTATAAATGTCTATTTGATTATTTTTTTCTATGTGCGTCCAACATTTCTTACGGCTTTATCTTTGTTTGCGTATGTCCATGAACTTACGGCTTTAGAATATCGTCTTGGCTTTTCGAATTTACTACTATATAATTTAAAGACGGAGAAACTGACTAAATCTATGTATTTTGTATAAAATCATTCAGACAATTACAACAATTTAGAACACGAGTAAGTACGAAACGTATCTGTTTTTCTCTTTAACTCATAAATACCTGCGCATGCGTTTACTATGGAAGACAAATAAAAGGTGTCATCTTCCGTACTCGTTTTTAAAAGGGCAGAAGTCCACAGGCAATACTTAACATAAACAATGAAAACACAAATATGCTGTAGATAATCCAACTCTAGGCTGTTTGCCCAGCTAGCAGCCCACGCGTTAACCAGAGTTATAGTTACTACCTGATACAAAAATGCAATCTGAAACATGCCTCCGATAAATATAATATTTAGAAGAGGAGAGAGCCAATAATCTGTGTGAGAAACTCCCGTCCCGAACTCAAGATCCCGCTTCGAAGCAGCAGACTTCAATGGACGCCATAGAGAAAATGAATTTTGAATAGACAAGACTAAGGTAAATCAAAGCTACAGAGCCAAAGGGGAAACGGTGACAAACAATTCACGATTGCTATGATGTACAAAAACACACCTTAACAGTTATACAAACACGTCTTGCCAAAATTTAAAATGTGCGCGTAGTCATAATTTCAAAAAATTGGCAATGGAAAGAGAACATTTTGATTTGATTCTTTGAGACCAGTGTAGATCTTTTAAGAAGTAAATATAACGATTTTTTAAGGAAAGAGGTTTTATTAATTGTTCATACAATGCCATTTTTAGTCCATCTGGACCAAAAGTCGAAGGTGGACTTTTCTCATACGAAATCCGTCCGTCGTCCGTCGTCCGTCCGCCCGTTCGTCCGACGTTAACTCTTGCTTTAAACGACATCTCCTCTGAAACTAGATGGCAGATATCAACACAATTTTGCAGGAAGCTTCCTTAGGGGAAGGGGATTCCAGATTGTACAAATGAAGCACCTGACCCCTAGGGGACAGGTGGGCGGGGCCAAAAGGGTAAACTTGACTGTATGCCTTTAAACGACATCTCCTCTTAGACTATTGGCCAGATTTCAAACAAATTTACCAGGAAGCATCCTTAGGAGAAGGGGATTCACGATTGTACAAATGAAGTACCTGACCCCCAGGGGACAGGTGGACGGGTCCAAAAGGGGTAATTTGACAGTATGCATTCAAACGACATCTCCTCTGAGACTATTAGGCAGATTTTAACCAAATTTGGCAGGAAGCATCCTTAGAGGAAGGGGATTTATGATTGTACAAATGAAGTACCTGACCCCCAGGGGGCAAGTGGGCGGGGCCTTAAGGGATAAATTTGATAGTTTGCCTTTAAACGACATCTCCTCATAGACTAGAAGCAAGATTTCAACCAAATTTGACAGGAAGCAGCATAAGGAGAAGGGGATTCAAGATTGTGCAAATGAAGTGAATGAAATGAAGGACAGGTGGGCGGGGTCAAAAGGGAGGGGTAAATTTGACAGTATGCCTTTAAAGGATCTCCTCATATACTTTTGGGCAGATCTCAACCAAATTTGGCAGGAAGTTTCCTATGAGGAAGGGGATTAAAATTGTACAAATGAAGTCTTTGACCCCCTTGGGGACAGTTGGGCGGGGCCTAAAGGGGATTTGATAGTTTGCATTTAAACAACATCTCGTCTGAAATTTTTGGGCATAGTTCAACCAAAATTGGCAGGAAGCATTCTTAGGGGAAGGGGATACAAGATTGTACAAATGAAGTCCTTGACCCCCAGGGTACTCGTGGGTGGTGCCAAAAGGGGTAAACTTGGCTGTATGTCTTTAGACGACATCTCTCCTTAGACTATTGGGCAGATATCAACCATACTTGGCAGGAAGCATTCTAAGAGAAAGAGAATTCAAGATTGTACAAATAAAGTCCTTGACTCCCAAGGGGACAGGTGGGCGGGGTCAAAAGCAGTATGTCTTTAAGCGACTTCTCTGAAACTACTGGGCAAATTTCAACCAGATTGACGTTAAGGCTCCATGGGCCTCTTGTTGTAACATAAAATATTGACAATTTATGTTCAAATTTATAATCTACAATTTTAAATTCGAGATTCTTCATTAATCAAGGCTGTTCAAACATTTCTTATACAAGATTATTTGTTTAAATATATCGTCCACATATCTGTTCTGAGCAGTTAGAAAACTAACTAAAGAGAAATGATACAACACATAAGAAACAATTTGTGCTAGAACACAACATACTCTGATAAAACGTAGCCAGACAGTTTTATAATCGCTTTCAAGATATATTTGTTACACGTTGTGTAAGTGACATAATATGATTTATACACGGTCAAAATTCGCATCCGTCTCGTGCTGTACTCTGACCGGATATGAATCTTATTGACCATGCATATAACCATAGTATTGACCATGCATATAACGCACCCGTCTCGCGCTGTACTCTGACCGGATATGAATATTATTGACCATGCATATAACCATAGTATGTCATTAACACACCGTATAACTAAACGTATAGTAGCTTTTTACGAACCATGTCTAAAGTTAGATGTAAGTCCGACATTATATAATTAACGTGTTACTTATAGCGCTGTTTGTTAGGTCTTGGTGAACTTATTCCTTTGTGTTACAATCGATTAAGATATGACCTTCATCAATTTTTTAACCTTGGCAATATGGTAACGACAGTGAACATAATAGCACGCAACATGTGCGTGGAATTGAAGCAATGTGTCATTTGAAGATTTATACTGTTATGTTCAGAATCTCAATGGTGATGAAATAAGAATTTTGCAAAAAGGAACCACACATTCAGACAGTATTATCGGTGAAGAAAGAATGCGATAGTTTGATAGAAAAAAGAAAGATTGTTCTAAAAGAATAGACAAGGACACGGGCAAACTAAAAGAAACCGAAGATGTTAACCCAGAAAACATATAATAAACTTAAATGAAAGGAGATTTGAACTTAGAATTCGATAAAATAGTGCAGAGCAATGATTTATTATCTATTATAGAAAAGGAATTTGGCTGCAGATCTTAAATAAGATCATTAGAATTTTATTAGCATTCATATCAGATCCACCAAACTTCCTGAATATGCAACATCGCGACAATTATTTCTAGACAATCTTTTACTGAAGTGGATTAAGAGGAAGAGTATTGGAATTGTCTTCTTTTAAACAAAACACAAAGAGAAGACAACAATGGAATTATATTATCTAGGATTCCTTTTTCCTTAATATTGAGCATAGATATGTATATTACAGTGTCTATTATCGGAGTCATGTTTCAGATTGCATTTTTGTATTCAACCCAATGTTTTTGACAAATACTCAATAATTGCATAATGTAATTAGAACATTTATTTGCTAGAAAAAACAGCATCATTTTCATGGATTATAATGAAGTGTTTAAAGACTTTTTGATAGTTAGTTAATAACATATTTTGTTGCTGTACTCATTGTCACACACAAACGTTCGATGTTTTGTTTCGGCCCTTTCTGAAAAGGCGTCTTCTCAAAAGATTGCTCAACAAGTCCTCTTATTTGAGCATTCTTGCCAGCGTGGTGGCCCAGTGGTTATGATGGCGTTCGCTATATGATGTTAGAAAGGTGCTAGAATCTACGGTCGTGGGTTCGAATCCCGGTCGGGTCAAAACCAAAGACGTTAAAATTAGGCAGTCTTCTCGCTCCCTGCTAAGTGCTCAGCATTACTGGGTAGGATGAGCACTGGTTGACTCGGTGTCAGGATAATGTGACCGCGGCGTGATAATTCAGTGAGACAGCACTATAAAGTCGCCATAAGTACGCACTGTCGCAAGCAGACATTGTTTTAATATTACCTATATATGAGTTAAAGGGACACTAAAGCCCAATAAACAAACAAACAATTTCTTGAGCATTCTATCACAGCATCCATTATTACATTATGTAAATATCTACACAGTGGAGTTTGCTTGTTTTACCTTTGGACAAGAAATTCACATATTGAACAACTGCTATATATTTAGGCCACGCGACGTCACCTTTGCTGATGAGAACTGGGTTGTTCGAAACACGTGTCCAGAGGACTACGTTTAAAAATTCCTGTTTTGACTACGCGCACATTTTAAATGTTGGCAAGACAATTTTGTATTATTGTTGGGGTATGGATTTTGTACATCATAACCATTGTGGATATTTGTTACCGTTTCCCCTTTGGCTCTGTAGCTTTGATTTATCGTAATCTTGTCTTTTCAAAATTAATTTTCTAAATAGCGTCCATTAATGCCGGCTGCTTCGAGCAATATATTGGGTTCGGGACGGGGGTGTCCCACACAGAGTATTGGCTCTTTCCTCTTATAAACATCATATTTATCGGAGGCATGTTTCAGATTGCATTTTTGTATATATATATATGATTTTAATTTATGAAGTGTTCCAGAAAAGGTTAACTAGAGAAGAATCTTTATAAGTTTTGACTTTAGGATAACGATATTCAGGTAAAAAAAAAACATCTCCATTTTTTAAAGTTGAATTGATGCAAGAATAAAACTTTAGATTTGTCTTTAGAGGAAACTGGAACTATTGATTTAGCCTGTTAATGTTTAACAAATATTGTTGATATTGAAGGCATCAATGAATGTATTTTCGAATTGTCTTTCATTAGCTGACGTTCTCTTTAGCTGATGATAACTTTGTTGTCACGTGTTTTAGTATTTTGTGGTTTGACAAGGAAAATTCTAGTGGGAGAACAGTTCACTTGTCTCATCATTAATATCAACATTTACTGAGACGGTTAATAAGTATGAAGTTGACGTCACAATTAGTATACTTATTTAATCAAGGAGAGGGGATTATTTCGGACTTGATATACTTCACCGGAGCCCGTTTCCTAATTTGTAATATATCTGCTGAGGCGAGAGACGGGCATCATGCGACACCGGCGTCAATCAATGTACTTCTTTACTGTAACATATATCTCAATGATGTAATGGATACAGTTATGTGCGGGTCCTGTAACAAATATTATGTGACGGCTTTTATCGAATATATTGAATAATTCTGCAAAGCTTATTTACTCTATCCGGTTAACATACAACGCAGAAATATTGGAAACTCGAGTTACCAGAATACAAGAACGTCACAAAACAAATAAAAAGCATGATCATGTCGTCTACAAAAAAATAAAAAGAATGAAATATCGTTTACAAGAGCGTGTTTTCACTACCAAGACTTTGTCACTAGAGGATTGCTGTTGACATCCAAGCTTTTGAGGCAGGGTTAT
>JAUMGZ010005429.1:0-10378 GCA_032359645.1 Pododesmus macrochisma | reverse complement strand
TGTAGAAAATAATGCGAAGAATATTTTGAGGGCCTACTATGACTTGTTTAAAGTTTCCCATTCAGTGTCCTACAATACCTATACCTCTGAGCACTACTATTTAAATGTAATCAAGCTAATTAAAACTCAGCTGCTTGGCCAAATTTGACAAAACATTATGCATCCCCATATTACTATAGCTATTCCCAGAACATTAAGGTCGGATCCATCGACCAATCAACATCCAGGAGTAGAATTTTTAAATGGCAATTTTATTAATCTACATTGACAAACTACAATTTCAGGTCACCTTTAAGGCAAATGGGCCTCTTGTTATATTTTAAATGTATCTGTGTTTAATGGGTAAAAAACCAAACTGCTTAGAGGCATTTTGTTCTCCTTTGGTCCTCAATTACAGAAAATATAACAAATAGAGGACATTCATTGTGGTTTTTGTAATTATTGAAATTATTTCAATGATGAGGCAGAATTCTGATATTTTAAAATACCAAAGATTCTAGCTGCTTCACAAGTGATATATATTCAATATTCAAGAAAACAACATTGAATTTACTGTTCCTTAAAATGTATCCCATTGTGTATCAGCTGTAATGTTGAGTACAAAATTGCAATCTGAAACATGCTTCCAATAAATATGATATTTATAAGAAGAAAGAGCCAATGTGAGATAACCCTGTCCTGAACCCCAGATCTTGCTCGAAGCTGCTGTCATTAATGGACACTAGAGAGAAAATGAATTTTGAATAGACAAAACTATGGAAAATCAAAGCTACATAGCCAAAGAGTAATGGTGACATAAAATTCACGATGGTTATGATGTACAAAAACTATACCTCACAATAATTTTACACATACAGTAGTTCTTACAGAAGTCATAAAAACAACATGTAAAAACGTAACAAACATTTTATATAATATGTTCTGTGTTTTTATAGTTCATAATCAATAAAGAATGCAGACAGTGATACAATAATCTTACTTCACAAACAGGTTTTAATGTTGATGAATATTTTCAACGGCTATTTAACTTGTAACATATTTATCTTAAGAAATTTCCCTATACCAGTATTTTACTGGTATAAATTTAATTAAAATGTAAAAAAATTAAAGGTATATGAAATATTAAACTTGTTCCTTATACTTTCAGATGAAATCACTGATTGTTAGATGGTGCATTGATAAAGCTTATGTTTGACTGGTCATGTCACAAAGACCAAAGCGTAAAACTGCAATGATGACTGCCGAGGTTGTGCCAGGGCCTTCAACAGCCATTTTAGAGAGAACGGTCAAGGAAGCAGCAGCCGAATTATCGCCAGAGAAAAAGACAAAATTATCCACAGAGGAAAAGGAGGAAACGCCAAGCCCCCCTCAAGAGGAGGAGGAAGAGGATAAGAGAACGCCAGATGAGATAGCGCTACACATGGAAGAAACATTTGACATTCGCAGATCGTTTGTAACCTTAGAAATGCCTACTGTATCTACATTGAAAAGTACATATCCATTGTTGTTCAAAGGGAGACAAATGCTTGCAGAGTTCCAGAGAATTACCGATATAGACATCGATCATACAATACAAGAATACTGTGTGAAGTACGCTAACACTATCATCGATAGTGCTAAACACTTGTCTGGATCGTCCGTCATCATCAAGCAAGCAGACGTTGTCAAACAACAGAATGTGGCATTAAAGCAATATTGGGATATGGTTACTGCGTTATGTCTCATCCCCCATCTCTTGAAGGAAAATCTGGTAGAAATGGTGAGAGAAATTGCAGACAACGAAACAGTGGATCCAAAGGGTAAAATTGTTCCAATTCTTATATCTAAGGGCCCATTGTTTCGCAGCGATGAGTTCGTGTTGGTCGTTGAAGAAGAAATTGTCCAGGAGTTTGAAGAATTCACTATAGCATTTGCCACACTGTTTGCCTCGTACTGGGTGTTTAACATGCAGTACCCCAGGACTCTGCACCATACCTATAACTTTATACAGAAAGCTATCCTCCATCTCCGTGATGGCTCGCCCATTCCTCCTCCCTGCAAACAGTTGGTACAGCGTCTTCAGAAAGCAGGAGTTCAAGCACAGCAGAAAAAGGCCACAAGATCATAACTCTGTACAAAACAGAATTATGTCAACTTTCTACAAAACTAAACTACGTCTTCAAGTCCAAGTCCGTAACTGTACAGTTATTTTTAATGAAAATCATGGTTGTATAAACAGTTCTAAAGTTTAAACCATAAATATGTATCTATTCAGATTTTTGATTACCATATTTGTATAAATCTACAACATATAATGCTGGGTCACTGAATCATGAAGCTGCTGCAGTATTTTCTTAAGTTTGAAATTGAATGTCCTTTATTTGACAGGATGTGGAATTAATTGGTGAACTTGATATGATATGATTTAAAAACAGAAAGAGGCTATTTTAATATCTACTGCATAATGCATGTAGAGTATGTCTTGACAAGATTCTTATCTGCCGTATATTGAGATAAACCCAATTTTGTCAGCCGAAAATATTATTAATTCTCTTAGTGTTTTTAACTAAAATCTTAAATGTTGGTATATATGCAATGAACATTTATTTGTGTTATACCCCTAATATGTAACTACTTATTATATTCTCTGCTTGTAACCTTTCCATTTTCTGTGTCTGTATTGGTTAACAGATATGTGCAGCATCAACATTTTATGGTACAGGTACCTGTATATATCCTTGAGCAGTTTTCATTAAACATGAATTAATTCATACCTTGTCAGTTTGCCCTGCATTTAGAAATGCACTTTTTTGATTTCCATTATTGTCGTAAATAGTTGGAGAGGCATCACTCGTTACGGTCCAATTCTGTTGTTTGTAAAATGTTTTATTTGAAAATCACTGAAGTAAAACCTAGATGTGTGTGTAAATGTAGTACATTATGTAATGTAGCATCTGTAATAGTATTTAGAATGAAGGGATATATATGTTGACTTATGTAGTATTATAATCAGATATCCTATTATTTCCATTTTGATGTTTGTGCCCCAGCATATTAAGATATAAACAGAGTTGTTAAGAGTATTGGTAATAATAAATAAAATAGCTGAATTACATACATACATATTTACCCCTAAGTAACTTCAGTATGACACAGTAACAGCTGTGTCCGTATGACACTTACTTCATGAAACGTACACTTTGAAGTTTCATTTACATATTGGGTTACCCTTCATATCAATTATCTCCATTATCTATAGGGATGATCTCCAATAACAACTGTCTCAATTTTTTTAGTGGATTATCTCCCATATCTTCTGTTTCAATTAACTAGTGGTTTATCTCTAATATAAATTTTCTTCAATATAAAAACGTGGGTTATGTCCGATATAAACTGTCCATTATCTATAGTGGGTTACCTTCTATATCAATTATCATCATTATTCACAATAGATTACCACCTATACCAACTCTTTTAAGTTAAAATGGGTAGCCTCCCATATCTGCTATCTCCATTTTCTACTGTGAGTTATCTCCCATATCAGCTATCTCCATCATCTACTGTGAATTACCTCCTATATCTGCTTTCTCGATCATCTACTATGAATTACCTCCCATATCAGCTATCTCTATTATCTACTGTGAATTACCTACCATATCAGCTATCTCCATTATCTACTGTGAGTTACCTCCCATATCAGTTATCTCCATTATCGACTGTGAATTACCCCCCAAATCAGCTATCTCCATTATCTACTGTGATTTACCTGCCATATCAGAAAATCTCCATATCTGTTACGTTTATTATGTACTGTGAGTTACCTCCCATATCACCTCTCTCTTATGTATTGTTGGATACCTCCCTCTTTATCTACTGAGAGTTACCTCCCATATCAGCTTTCTCCATTATCTACTGTGAGTTACCTCCCATATCAGCTATCTCCATTATCTACTGTGAGTAACCTCCCATATCAGCTATCTCCATTATCTACAGTGGGTTATCTCCACTCATAAACTATGTATCTCTGTAGTACATTCGAAAATAAAGTTGCAGCATAATATTTAACATTTCTCATATTATTTGCATGTTTCAGACTTCTTCTTGGTTATTACTTATCATTTTAGTATGATTTGTGTTGGAAATGAGACGTTATGGAACAACATGCACATAGATTATGTTTAATATACAGGTTATAATCACATGGTTGTACATATTGGGTAGCTTAGTTTATTTGTTTTAAAAGTAAGGTTGATATATATTTTTTAATTAATTTTATTGATCATTGGTTGTGGCATTGCTATTTACAGATGACTATATAAGCGTGTACAGTGAAGATAAACTCATTATTTGTAACTCTCTGTATGACAATCTTTGGAAGTACAGGACACCTTTACTCTACGACGTACATGTACCTACTAACTCGCCAGCTTTTGCCAGGTAACAGATTATAGCAGCTCTATGAATATGTAAAGTAAAGATACACACAATATTTGTAATTCTGTGTTTGACAATCTTTAGAAGTACAGGGCTTAAACCTCTGACTAGAAGTTGTATTTTGGGTTACCAGTTTTAACCTATATAAGCTACATTTTCAAGTTAAATGCTAGTTTAATCTTGTACACCATTCTACACCAATGTGTTCATTTTTTTTACATACTTCGTAGTATGTTCATTTAGTACCATTTCATGTTTATTATCAGTTATAATATTTTGTATCACTGCTATGTTACGGCATGTTCTGCAAAAAAAAGCAAGCATGTTTTTGCCTACATTATCATCTTTGTGAATCTATAAATATTGGTTGTTAATTTTTATGAGAAGTACGTTATCTAGTTTTATATTTTTAGTTTGTAGACTTTATTTTACAATGTATATGATGTTTTAATGCTATTTAAATTACACATAGAAATTTTTATTCTCAGCAGGGTGCTTTTTTATGATGGTGAATTTGTTTTAAGATATTTCTACACCATGTTAATAATTTTGTCTATCTGTACTCAGACCAAACCGTCATATGTTAATTATATTATTTACTTTATAAGTATAGTTTTGTTTCAGTGTGGTCTATAGTTATAGACATACTTTTGTCTAGATCTGACCGTCTTTTAAGATTTTATGTGTTAATCTGTAATAAGCTACTTTTTACTTTTGTAAAATGGGCCACCATTTTTATCTTGTTTTTATTACTGTTTATTTAAAGTACATGTTAGAGAACATTTTATACATGTATCCTATCCAGCATTGATCACCAACCAACTGGTGTCTTCCTCTAGTCCCGTGATGAAAATGTCTTCCTAGGAAAGTGTAAATTGATCGTCATGTGGTCTGTTGACAGAATGTTATGTCCAATATACTGGTTACCAGTATTCAATCTTAGCTTGTCCTTGAGTTAAAACTGCAATATTCATATTTTCTCTTTAAGCAGCAAGATATATGTATAATGTCTCCATGCATGTTGTATTTTTAGTTATATCTTAACAGATGTTATTAACACCACACAGTGGGATCACATGGTTGATATGTTTAATTGATATTAATTAACTAGTTGGATTGTTGGTTTAAATATTAGGGCTGTTCCCAAATTAATTGTATGGGAGGAGGGTTGGGAGGCACTTTTTCAGAGACCCCACCACCCATGAAATAGTAAATCTGAGTGATACAAGAAATGATAGACAAGTCTGGAATTAACCCCACCATCCACATTTGAGTGCAAGTGCCTCCCACCCCTCCCACATTAATTATGGAATAATCCTTATGCTCTTTATAATATTATCATCAACAATAAGAGTGGATCACTGTTGAAAGTAGCATCATCCATTACTGATATTCATATATTCAAGTCTTCTGCTTCGCATTCAAAATCAAGATGTATACTAGTATTTGAATGAAGATTAAGAGAAGGAACATTACCATGTCATTTATATCATTATCATTGCTTTAAGAACAATCACTTTCCATCGCAATGTGTGTAAAACTCATTTATTTTATTTAGAACAAAATTAACATGAATTGAGAATGATTGCAGGTGACATGCCGCAAGAACCCGGTTGTACAGCATTGTGTAAAATATAATATTGACATAGAAATACAAACATAAAAATCATGATATACGATTCTTCATATGGTGTTGCAGCTTTAAAATTTTATTTTTAAAATGACAATGTTTGTCAAATTATAAGGGATTTATGGCATTAGGGAATTGTTTTGTTGCTATATATTTAGATTCAGTGTTAATAACTGGTGTTTCTGTTGTGTATATGTTTTGTGTGTACCTATGTTACATTGTGTAAAACTTTACAGCATTAACAGAACAAATACATATTAGGCCATACAAAAAAATGCATAGGTTCTTAAAAAAATTGGATGAGGGAGGAAGGCTTTTTTTTTTGAAATTCAAGTTTTTTCGGACGAATTTTTTCAGATGAATGTTAAATAATAATATTAATTCAAACAAAAAGCTCAGAGCTTGCAGATATAGACTGTCTTCTTTGTTTTTTAATCATGGTGCATGGCCAGTTGCTGCTGTAGTGCACATGACAACTTGATCCATCTCAACTTTCGACTTTCCGATATTTGCAGACACGTTGTAAGTGGTGTATTTATTTGGAAACGTCCACCCGTCAGGACCTATTGATCCATTCTTAATACTGTTGTATAGTTCAGAAAACGTCCACTCTTTAGAATATTCAAATATAATGTTCCAGGGCATTTAAACCTTGCCCGCAAATGATATTTGGCAGGATATCGGAGCCATGCTGCCTCTATAATAGACCTTGACCTTTTTATGTGTCTGTGTCATCCAGACATTTTTTAAATGACACTATGAAACGATTACGGTGTGGATATAAATACTTTCTGGAGAGTATTTTAGGTATGTGGCGGGGCCCGAGAACCAAGCATATTTTTTTTTTGGCCTAACCAGGTATGTCAGCCTTTTTTTCCTGCAGCTTTCTGAAATTATTTTGATTGTTATATTGCATAAACATATATGTGAAATTCAAAATCAATTCTGTGGAATTTTTCTAATTTTTGATATTTCAATTCCGATCTGTATTAGTATTTGC
Source organism: Pododesmus macrochisma (assembly GCA_032359645.1). NCBI lineage: Eukaryota > Metazoa > Mollusca > Bivalvia > Pectinida > Anomiidae > Pododesmus > Pododesmus macrochisma. The sequence goes on along the minus strand of JAUMGZ010005429.1, from coordinate 3,335 downwards.
ACACATCAGAAGTGTAATATCAATCTGAAGGGAGGAAATTGTTTTGAAAAACATAAAAATCAAAATTTACTGAAAGTATGAATGAACATTTGCATTTAAGTACAGTTTAAGTATCTTGTATAAAGATTTAAAATACATGTATTTAAAACACAAATGTACTATAATGAACAACACGTTACTAATACTAATGTATTTACCTGGCACAGAAGAAGACGTGCTGGTACGAAAGTTAAATAAATATTTTACATAAACTGTTGACTCAATTATCATCAGTAACCACCAAGTGTCTCGTTGGACATAATGAGACACTTGATGGTTACTGACAATGCTGTGACTCTTTATAATCAAAACCATTTGTCTGTTGTACTAGATTGTCTCGACTAACTGAATAAATGTTCATCCTTTTGTCAAAATATATAATTTTGCAGCTACAAGTTGAACAAATTTTTACAGAGAATCCCTGTAACGTAATTAGTTATTTTTTAAATTGCTTGTATAGATTTTGTGATGTTTGGTGCTATATTATTTATAAAAAGTCCCATGTTTTATGTTGACAGTATTAGGACTGCTGTGTTGTGTATGTGTAAACCACTTTAATAAAGTTACATGTATTGCTGTTACCTATGTCTTTTTCACTTTATTTCAGTTGTAAACAAAAGTTATATTGATAGAACTTTTTAAGAAATATCAGTAGGTCAACTTCTCAAAATGGTTGGATTTGACTTGAACATTCTACAAGTAAACGTTTAATATTCCTCCAAACAAGAGGCTCACTGGGCCTTAATATCCACCTGGTAGTGAAAGCACTCCATATTGGGCCTAAGGCCTTTCATTTGAACAAATCTAAATCCCTATCTGTAAGTTTGGCAATTTCAGGTGTTTTTGTAGAAGTTAAAAATGTAAATTGTAAATACAGGATAGCCACAGTTCTATGGGAAAAGTCCACTTTGGACTTAAAACTTCTTAGATTGTTCATTTCATTGGAGTTTAAGGTCCTTCAACTCATGTATAGGTCATATCGAGACGGTGTCCGCCTATGACAGTATGCACTGACGACGACTTTATAGTGCTGTCTCAATTAAATATCAAGCCACAGACACATTAACACTCTGTCACATTATCCTGACACTGAGCCAACTAGTCCTCCTCCTACCCAGTGATGCTGAGCACTAAGCAGGGAGCAAAAAAACAACAAAAAACTTCTTAGACGTTGAAGTTTGAAGGTCAAAGTTGCTGTGACTGAATTCACTTTAAGTTTTAATATTTTTTTAGGTTTTGTGGTTTACTTTTAGAAAAAGAGCATGAGGCCCATTGGTTACACTTGGTTGCAACAGACCTCTCAAGTTCACTTGATGTGTCCAATTCCCAATATTGTATGGACTACATTTTGTGATATGAGCAAGTATTATTACGGTATTCTCTAAATTTCCCCATTTTGGCAAACTAGTGACACCTCCAGTCAGCCATATCCACAAAGGAACATACTTGAATCCTCTCCTTCCTATACACTGTAGTGTTTGGTTGTAATTCATCAAGTAATTATAGAGAATTAGAAAATATTTGCTATATTGATCTTCAACCTAAAGATATGACACTATTTTTGTCTCTAGAAACTCAACTTCAACAAACTTGAACTACGTACAATAATATTTCATAGATGTAAGCATTTAAAAAGCTCTTAGTTTCTAAATTTTTGCAAGAACATAATTGAAATTTTGTCACACAACCCCCATTATGACACCTGAGTGGTGCCCCCTGGTGTGTAAACCACATAATATGAACAAATCTGAATCCTCTTCCACCAATATCAAGTTTGGTTGAAATTGGTCCAATAGTTTTAAAAAAGTAATAAGACATGAAAATCTGACCATAACGATTGACAGCATTTCTATGTGAAGGGTCCACCTTCAGGACCTTTGGTCTAGCTAGGAAAACATCTTGTCAAATTTAGTTTTCAGACAATGATCCTGTATATATTGAGGAGCAGATATTGATCTATAGTTTATTCTTCAGTTGGGATATATAAAATCGTCCTGAAATGATTAAACCATGAAAACATACTGCTTTTAAAATTCCCTAATGTAACAGTAATAATGACACTCATGTTCAATTATCGAATGTAGATTTCAGAAAACAACTCAGTTTTAAAAACACAACAATATTTGAAAATTGTAACAATTTATTTAACTGATAATGCTGAACTTTTGAATCGTGAAATTCAATTCATCCATCAAGTGTCTTCTTCACTGTCGTCGTCCGAGGAGTCACCTTGACCTTGTAAGTTATCTCTCTGTAAAGACAAGGTCACAAAAATATACAAATACAGTCATTAATTCGGTCTTTAAAGCAAATTCTGGATGTAAGATTGTATATCATTTTGAATGACAGTATACAAATTCAATTGCATTAATGGTTCATATAAAATATTTCACATATTCACAAAGTATAGATCCGTGGAATTTTTTTTGCTTCAGTTTTGACTTAGAAAATTACGACATCAAACAAGCATTCTGTATTTTGTTAAAACAGTGTATTACTGTTTCTGAAATTTCACTATATAAATCCCCAGTGTTTACAGTAAAATGTTCTGTTCATGAGAAGCAGTGATATTTAAAAGACCTTAAATTTCTGATTAAAAACTTTTTGTAAATAACTAGCTTGATGTAATTGGGACTATGTGCCAGGTAAGAGATTATTCATGTACCTAGTAAGTTTTTCATTTCAACTAACAAGAACATTTCGATTTCCATCTTAAGTTCACTACAAGAACTTTGGCTTATTGTTTGTTTTCTTTGGGTTTAACATCACTTGCAACTTATGTTTAGGACAGATTGAGACAGTGTCTGCTTGTAACAGTGCACAGTAATAACGTCACCTTTATTATAAATGCTGTCTCACAGAAGTACCATGATACAGATACATTGATAATGTGATACTTCACTCAATCACATTATCTTGACACCAAGCAAACCAGTCCTTCTCCTACCTAAAAATGCTGAGCGCTTAGCAGGAAGCAAGAAGATGACCTAATTTAACTTTAATTCTAACACGGTGGAGGAGAAATAATAATAATGAGTGTTTATACAAATAATTTTCAGATGGTTGGCCTCATGGCAAATATTTTTTTCCTGCATGCTGTTTTGTTTTTAATTAAGACAAAGAATTTGAAATAAATATCAAATATTTGAAATACTAATTTCAATATAATTATTCTGTTTAATATGAAGAAGGAAGTAAAAGAGCATCAAGAGATCTTGAAAAGCTGGCACACACAATTTTCAACACAACCTGAAGACAAAACATGAAATACTTATAGATAGTCAACACAACATCGA
>JAUMGZ010005418.1:0-10379 GCA_032359645.1 Pododesmus macrochisma | reverse complement strand
ATAATCCACAGGTAAACCTCCATTATAATCCACAAGTAAACCTCCATTATAATTCACAGGTAAACCTCCATTATAATTCAAAGGTAAACCTCCATTATAGTTCACAAGTAAACCTCCATTATAATCCACAGGTAAACCTCCATTATAATCCACAAGTAAACCTCCATTATAATCCACAAGTAAACCTCCATTATAATCCACAGGTAAACCTCCATTATAATCCACAAGTAAACCTCCATTATATAAACCCCCATTATAATTCATAGGTAAACCCCCATTATAATTCACAGGTAAACCCCCATTATAATTAACAGGTAAACCCCCATTTTAATCCACAGGTAAACCCCTATTATAATTCACAGGTAAACCCCCATTATAATCCACAGGTAAACCCCCATTATAATTCACAGGTAAACCTCCATCAATAACCACATGTAAAACTCCATCATAATCAACAGGTTAATAAGCCTCCATCATAATCCACATGAAAACCCCAACAATAATCCACAGGTTAACAAACCTCCATCACAATCCACAGGTTAACAAACCTCCATCATAATCCACATGAAAATCCCCACAATAATCAACATGTTAACAAACCTCCATCATAAACCACATGTAAACCTCTATCATAATCCACATGAAAACCTCCACAAAAATCCACAGGTTAACAAACCTCCATCATAATCCACAGGTTAACAAACCTCCATCACAATCCACATGAAAACCCCCACAATAACCAACATGTAAACAAACCTCCATTATAATCCACATGTAAACCTTCATCATAATCCACATGTAAACCTTCATCATAATCCACATGTAAACCTCTATCATAATTCACATGTAAACCTTCATCATAATCCACATGTAAACAATTTAAATCTCCATCATAATCCATATGTAAACAAACCTCCATCATAATCCACATGAAAACCCCCACAATAATCAGCATGTAAACAATTTAAATCCCCATCATAATCCACATGTAAACAAACCTCCATCATAATCCACATGTTAACCTCCATCATTATTCACATGTAAACCTTCATCATAATCCACACGTAAACAATTTAAATCTCCATCATAATCCACATGTAAACAATTTAAATCTCCATCATAATCCACATGTAAACAAACCTCCATCATAATCCACATGTAAACAAACCTCCATCATAATCCACAGGTTAACAAACCTCCTTCATAATCCACATGTAAACCTTCATCATAATCCACATGTAAACCTTCATCATAAACCACATGTAAACAATTTAAATCTCCATCATAATCCACATGTAAACCTCCATCATAATTCACATGTAAACAATTTAAACCACCATCATAATCCACATGTAAATAAAACTCCCTCCTAATCCACAGGTTAACAAACCTCCATTATAATCTACAGGTTAACAAACCTCCATCATAATTCAGAATGAATTATCCCTTTGAACCTTAATGCATTAAACACAAAATATGAAATTGAAAGTTGGTAAAAATATATTTATTGCTCGATAACCAGAAAAACAATTCTACTATGTGTATACATCAGCCTGTTAACACATTGCATCTGTATAGATATAAACAGATATAAAATAACAATTTGTTACATCAACAGCACTTGGACATAAAATTTTGTACCAATAATACGTTGATTTTGGTCTGGACAAATAGGTACACTTTCAGAATTTAATTTATGAGCAGCATGGAGTTTCAACAGAATAATCAGTTGATATAAACCTTTCTATATCTATAGAATATATCATGGAGTTGTTATGTTAACAAATACTTTTCTCAATGCATTGTTTCACTTTATAACTTCAACAGAAAATGAGAAACATGTTTATAGTTACAGTAGATGCATCTCAGAAAATGTGAAACATGTTACTTTATAGTAATAGTAGATGCATCTCAGAAAACGTGAAACATGTTTATATTAACACAAGGAAAACAGGAACATGTTTACATTAACACTAGATGCATCCAGAAAATGTGAATCATGTTTATAGTAACACTAGATGCATCCAGAAAATGTGAAACATGTTTAAAATATCACAAAATGCACCACTATAAAAATATGCAATATGTTTGTAGTAACATTAGCCATAACGCTAATTATGCCAAACATGTTTATAGTTTGCTATGTATATTTACTTATCTACATATCTACGTAACCGCTTCATTTACTGTCAAATTGAAGATAGAGCTAAAAACTGATTTAGACGTCCTAGCTACTGCTGACATCTTGTTTTTACCATAATTGATCAAAATGATGAAAACTTTACCTGTAAAATAATTCATGCAAATATTTCGATTAAACTATAACAATCTTAAAACTGAATTTCAAACAATAAATGTATGTGTCGATAACTTAACTCACTCCTTTTATTTAAGAATAATTAGTAATATATTAAAGCTTTGTTTATTAAAGAATAATTAGTAATAAAATAAAGCTCTGTTTATTAAAGAATGATTAGTAATGAATAAAGCTAATTTATTTCAAGAAAGTCAAAGTCAAAGGAAAGTGTACTTAACAAACCTTCATCTTTTCAATATATAAAAAATGTATGATAAATAAAGTTAACTCTATTCTCACAGTTAAAAAAAACTTAACTTTTAATCTCTTTATTGAGTACGAGTAGCAATTAAAGACTACTCCTATTATCAAAGAAAAGTTTAGTAATAAAAGCTTGATACTTATTCTTCTTATGGAGATAAAATAATAAAGATTACTCAGTTTTCACAGATAGTGTAATGTCAAAACAGCTACATGTAAGTACTTATTCTTCTTGTGGAGATAAAATAATAAAGATTACTCAGTTTTCACAGATAGTGTTAAGTAAATACAGCTAAATACTTACTCTTTTTATTGAGATGGAGTAACACATAAATGTTACTTACTCCATTTTAAAGATCGTGTGTAGTAAATTGACTACATATAATTAAATTGTACTTCTTTCTTTAAGGATACAGTAAGAACATCTAAATCGTACTCCCCTATCATTAAAGACAGTGCCTCTGAGCATAAAGCTTAATCCTTTTAAGTTAAATGGTGTAAATAAGCTTTCTTCTAAATCTAATCCTATTAAGGAAAAATCAATTTGAACCTATTTTTTCTTAACATTAAAATTAAACATATTTGATACCCATTAATACCCATATATGATTAAAAACTTATTAACTATATATACATGTATATATTACATAAACTGAAATGTGTAAATGCTCTAACAAGGCAAAAATTACATATATAGACATGCATACATTTTTGTATATATATTAAAAATTGCCATCGGAAAACATATTAACACAAAATAATATGAAATGATTGCAAAGAAAAAGTTAAAAAATAAATAAATATCTGTCGTTTTTTATGTACAACTAAAAACTTGGCAGTTCTTTATGATTACACATGTGGATCTTTTATTATGACTTTACTGCATAGAAATGTGGACATCACAATCAACATAAAACTATATCAGAGTAGACTGGAGTAGCACTACACCATCAAGTTGCACTGTGGACTGGAATTACAATATCCCACCAGGTGTCACTGTAAACTGGAATTATGCTACCCTATAAGGTGTAACAATAGATTAGAGTTACACTATCAAACACTGAGGAGTGACTGCAAAGTGGAGTTACACTATCCCACCAAGTATTACATTACACTAAAGTTACATCTCCCCACCAGGTGTCACTGTAAACTGGAGTTACATTGTCATACCAGGTATCACCCTGTCAAGTAGACTGGAGCTATACACTAGATGGCACTTTTGACCAACCTTAACTTTCTATTAATTTGTTTTTAATTAGTGTTTACTAACTCTTCAAAATGTAAATAACATATTGTTAACAAAAATAAAAAAAACCACAAACACTCATCTAACATGTGTTTAAATTTATAAGAATGGTCCTGGTAGATCTATAGAGAAAAGCATATTGACCAAACTAATACAGGTAAGAAAACCAGTCTGCTATTTAAAGGTGTTTTAATACAGGCAGGTAACACCAGTCTACCCTTTAAAGGTGTTTTTCCTATTTACAACAGGCAATAATAATATGTATAAAGAAACGATCATAATATCATTGTATATAACAATTCATGACGTTTATAGAAAAACACACACATATATATGCATATACATTGTACCAAAATATGCTGACATGACACACAGAGATAAGATACAACATCAAACGGTTCAAAATAAGATAAAAATATGTGTAGTCAATCGCAGAAAATTAAAACTTGTGAATAATCATTGTAAATTTTAAGAATGTATAACAAAACAGTAAGATGACATGATACACAGTACACGACAATAAAGCTTAAAAACTTTCCTGTCTGTACAACATTGACAAACTTTGGTAGTAACATACAGCACTAGTAATGAGGAATTATATAGCTATAGTAAATTGTGTACATCTTAAATAAAACATGGTAAGTTGGGGAAAATCGTTTCAATAAAGTGATTAACATTAGGTGTTAATTGCAAAACAATTTCACTGTTTTTTGTTCATATGTAAGTTGTAAATGTTAAAACCTATTGATTTCAATTAAGAACAATGATTCAAGACGAGATGAGGACAAACATACAGAGGATCAGAATCTAGACAAGATGAGGACAAAAAAACAACTGTTCAAATGCCTTTTTGTATAAACAATAATAAATAAAATAATTTAGGAATCAGCTGTTTAAAGTAAAAGTATACAATTTTAAGTGTAAGTGAGTAGCAAAATGATTGTGTTTTCCTTACAAAGTCACTCTATTAAGTGACACTGACAATTTTATATGACCGTGATGTACAGATTCATCTGAATCTTTTTGTTTAATATTTTATCTTAATACCGAATACATTCTCCAATTTTGGTACAATATAAAATGATTTAGGTGTTCTTTATCTGGCTATGATATTAGTGGTTAATCAAATTTGTACGATTTTATATTATTCACTTTGTTCCTTCGTTAATGTGTAGAAGTGGCTCTGTCACCATACTTGCCAGCTTTCCAAAATGTTCATGGAGGAGATATCACGTGTCTTAATCTTAAAATGTCTTAAAAGTACTTACAATGCACCATTTTGGCAAATAATAGTCTAAAATGACCTACTTCCTGTTGCTTTATGCAATGTATTTATTTGACTTGAGATTAAAACAAGATTTATATAAAACTGAAGATATGAAAAGTCAAAAATAAGGGTAAAAAGCAAGAGGCTCTGTCTTAAAGAGGGAAACTTTGCAAGTATGTGTCACCCTATTTACAATAGTAGAACTTTCAACGACATTAATTGTATGCTTTAATGTTTATAATTCTGTTGATCCTATTTCTTCTTGTTTTATCATGTACAAAGGTGAATGTAAGGTAAAGAGCAACAGATACTTGGGGTCAAATCTTCATACAGAAAGTAAGAACTGTTAAACATATCAAAATAAAATAAAGAAAATACATTGTATAAAAATTATTCATTTGGATTAGTTTTAAAATAAAATTGTACAAAGCTTAATGTATATTTTGTACCTGACAAATAACTGGACATAATAGTTCATTTCAATAAATGGTAGAATTAATCAAAAATATATCTGAAACGAGTTTAAACACATGTGTATAGATTAATTATAGAGCACAGTCAATAAGCAAAAGCATACAACAATATACGCCGAACACATCGTGAATATGCCAAACACGTCGTGAATACAATATTATAGAAACATGATATATGATATGTAGTGTATAAGTATGACGATGTATATCAAATCTACAACTGCAGCAAACATAAGTTATAACTTAAGTAAGCTCTTGTGATAAGGTCCAAAATACATGTAATATGTAATAAAAGTCTTCAATATGAAAAGTCTTCTTGTAAATGAAAAAAGTAAAAATTTGGTTCAGATGATAATAATATTGTTACATAGACTAACTGATGTCTATTCATTCAATTTCATCAAAATTAATAAGTTAACATTAGAAAGACTGACAGTGTTAAAAATATGGTTAATCTTTGGATCAAAAGACGAACTAGCCATTTCTATTCATGACACTTTTTACAAACAGGATGAGGTTGAATTAAATAATATTTTTATGAATAGTTGAAAAAAACTTTTCCGTTTTTTTTTTAATTTAATAATAATCAAAATGTTTTTATCAGTAAAAAATGTAGATATAAAATCTGTAAATTCATGAAATTAACAGCAGAAGACCATAAAAACAATAGCAGTATGCAATGTACTAATATTACACGATTGATTTGGCAAAATGTTGTTTCTATGCAAACAGTCGTCAAAATGTTGAACATTATGCAAAACACAATTTTAAAAATATTTATACTATTCAAATATAAAAACATTTAGTCATCACAGATTTTTCATGTATAAAACTCAACAATTATATAAAATTACCCAGAGTTTTGCTATAACTTCTCACAGAAAAGGACATGTCTATCTTTCTCTTGTGAGTGGTCCTCCGTGTGCCCCGCATGTGAATTCTGTCCATTTGCACTTTTTAATCTATCGTCAATAAGACTTTGTGAGGGATAAGGATCTAATTTTTTCACATTTTTTAATTCTACAGGATTTCTTGCTTCACTGTCTTCTACGCGCTGCCTCATGTTCAACCCACTAGTAATGAGTTCACCGAAGCCCTCCTGGTGGGCGAAGGCGTAACCTGACCGCATAGATCTCGTACTCCTGCGAAGAGTGGATGCCCTGCGCAGGACTTGCAAGTCTTTGGAACGTGACTTAGATTTCGTCAATCTCTGTCGCAGTCTGACCCGATCAGATAACGTTGGTTGTGTGTCTAGGTAGTAGAATCTGTAGGCTACCACGGGAAGTAGCAATACAACGTTAGTGAGCAGAAGACACAGCCAAAAGTTTGCAGAGGAGAACACCTCATACGACACACCCATGTAAGTGTAGTTGAACAAACTGGAATACATAGTAAGTATCAAACAGAAGTAGAAGGTTATACTGCACAGCCAAATTGCAAAGTGGTTAAATCCAGTCCAGTAGGAGGTTTCCAGGGCACACTGAAAAAAAAACCAGACAATAAGTTAGCAAGACACAAATATACTTAATATCTAATAAGCCAAGTTGCTTAGAACTAATAAAACAAAATCATGTGACTGCCAATACTATTTATAAAATCATGTGACTGCCAATACTATTTATAAAATCATGTGACTGTCAATACTATTTATAAAATCATGTGACTGCCAATACTATTTATAAAATTATGTGACTGTCAATACTATTTATAAAATCATGTGACTGTCTATATTATTCAGAAAATCATGTGACTATCAACATTAAAAACCAAGAATAAACAAGTTTACTAAAATACAAAGACATGTCCAGTTGATTTTCCTACGACTTATTCTCAAGATAATAAACTATAATATACTATTAACAGTTTAGTATAGGGTTTATCACACAGAATGATTTTGAACGCAACATTATGCTAAGATAAGAAACATAAAAATGTGTGTGTCGATAGGCCAAGTCCCAACGTTTGTAGAGATCTCAATTTGTTTTTCCCAAGAATGCCTCTTACCAAGTTTGGTTGAAATTGGTTAGGTGGTTTCAGAGAAGTTGAAAATGTCAAACATTAAAACATTTGCCAAATTATTGAAGTTTAACTCAAAAACATGTTACCAATTTTTGGTCCAATGAATTCTTCTTCAACAAACTTAGTTTTCCATGTTCCAATGATAACTGTCTCGATATGACCTCAACCTCGTTGAAGGGACGTTAAACCCCAATAAAACAAACAAATGTTCCATTGTTACTATACAGATATACTACAAGTCTACTAGCAAGAGCACTTAACGCCTGCAGCTCAATTACTGTAAATAACTTACCCTTAAATTAACAGTGACAACAAGAGTACTAGCGACAACAACACCAAAGGACTGATGGTCCATAAGGTCTGTTCCTGATGGACCGATTGCATAGTAGAAGGCCCCATACGGTATAAAGAAGAGCACTAGAGACGACACAAATCCTTCCAATACTGCCTGTAAAAATATCTTCTTGTTGAACAGAGCATCACACATGCCTGGACCATACAGCTTAGGATACTTCAGTGAGTAGTACTCATTGACATCCTGTTAATGTATCGAGAAATCGGGTATTTATGAATGATAAATAAAGATTTAATGATTTGAAATAAAAAAAAGCTTCGAAATTGACATGTTTAAGAAAATTCCACATATGCACATCATTGTGAAAAGCTTATTTCCATATTATTTCTATATTATATATCAATAATATTATATCTATATTGTATATCAATTATATTATATCTATATTATATATCAATAATATTATATCTATACATTTGTTCAAATCTTCTCTATGTTTTCCCTATCTGAACAAATCTGACTCTCCACAAAATGTTGAATGTAATGAAGAATCAGGGGAGGACAAGTTTATTAGATTCTTAGATGTTGTGATTTTGAAAACTTACCTGATCAAAACCAGCCATTACAAGAACTGGTAGTGAGGTGTAGAACAGGTTATAGAAGGAGATAAAGTATGGATCGAATAATGTCTGCAAATAGAGAAATGTTTATAATTCTATATTAATTTTCCTCAAATATACAAGACAAATAATTATTAATATGCCAATTTTTAAGTAACTTGTTAATTTAATGAACTTTGGAATATTTGTTTGCATATTTATTTATTGAATTTGTTATTGTTTGTTTGTCAATAAAAACTTTTGTTCTCTTGATCCTATTTCTTCTTGTTTTATTCACTGATACAGTAGTTTGATTTGGTAGTCAAGTGGCTACTGAATCTAATGATGGCCACCTAATGTTAGAATATATCTGCATCTACAATAAATATCAACAGTCAACAGTACTGTGCTGTTGCATCTCCTTTGTATTATCCAATGAAAATGATCTATGTAAAAACTTGTTTGGAAACTCACCTGGGCTGAAAATCCACAGAAAATGGCGAACCACAAATGACATAAGGTGAAGGCAAAGTTCTTGTAAAAAAAATATCTAAGAAATTTACACATCCTGAAGTAAGCCCATCTTCCATGTACGAGAAGCAGACGTTCAAGATAGCGGAACTGACAGATGGAGAAGTCGCTAGCAAGCACGGCCTGCATACCCTCCTGTCCACTGATACCGACACCAATCTGAGCAGCTAAAAATATCAACATTTCAAATAGATCAACAAATGTAAACTCACCAATCAAAATGCAAATTATATTAACAAAATTAAGACTAGAACTGTCACAAGATGGATGATTAATACACACTTGCTTTCGATACACATGTTTATCAACTCAATCAAGAAGTCAAAAGGGAGAAGGAAGGTGCAGAGGTCCATATAATATGCAAGATTTGTTCAAAATATGTACATTAAGAGAAGATGTTTTGACACTTTCCATTCACATTAGCTGACTTTAAATAGACATAACTCTAGTCTTCAAACAGGAGAGCCGATAAATAGTGTAAAACCACCACTGTGATTAAAATGTGTGACTCACTTTTTATCATGCTGACATCATTAGCACCGTCACCTATTGCCAGGGTGATGGATTTCTTGTTCCGTTTGACTAAATCCACGACCAAGGCCTTCTGTAATGGTGTGACTCGGCAGCAAATAACGGCCTTACAATGACACCCCAGTTCTAATAGTAATTGTTCCATTTCTGGTTTCAAACCTTGGATCTGTAAAATAAGGAAAATATGTTGATTGCTTTTTAACTTTATGTTGAAACATGAAAGAGAAAAATTTCAAATTCCAGATATGTTGCTTTTAAAGTGCTTCTTTACAATAATTAAGAAACAGAATGAAGGCTTGCTTCAATTACTTGTGTTAATTTATAGAATAGTGCAAGGTGTAAAGTATAAACAAAATGCTCAAATTCACCTTAAAAAAAACAACTATTTTATTTCTGTTTATAAATACCAAGAAATATATGGTATTTCTTATTAATAAATAAGAACAGCTTTCAAAGACCTATTGAAATTTCAAAAATAATCAAATCCTGTTTGGCAAAGAGCTTGTAAACATTTTACATCAAAATGGGCATTTTGCAATTAAACTGTCAAATCTGATAATCTGTTTTTTTTTTATTATTTTAGACTTAAGGTCAACATTTTATTCAAATCAAGTTTGGCCAAGAACAAGCATTCTTTTTACAACAAAATGGGTATTTAAAGTAAAACTGTCAAATCTGATAGTTTAAGGCTCAACTTCACCACTTAACTTGATAATATTTATTGACACTGCTTTTTCAACTTACCAAACTGTGTCCATTCACAACCAAAGCAAAATCATTAGATTGATCCTCGAAGGCCACCCGCTGTGTGCTGCCATTATAGAACGCATTTCCATTAGAAATCCGTATTTCATCCTCCTG
>JAUMGZ010005407.1:0-10379 GCA_032359645.1 Pododesmus macrochisma | reverse complement strand
CCGCTCCAATTCTCGCGTGCTCTACTGAACTTATTGAAAAATAAAGTTCAGTAGGTATCGGTAGAAATGCATAGGTTGTACTATCAATTCACACAGACTGTAAATATTGTGAGTTATTACGCGGTTACTTTCAGTTAGGTATTTTGAGCATTACGAAGTTGTTTTCTAGGTTTACTTTGGAATTTTACGGGATTTTGTTTGTTATTTTGTATTGTGAATATGTGCTTCAGATTTATTGAATGAGCGTCACGAGGTTGTTTTATTATTTATTGTTTCTGTTACAAGGATGTGTATTTGTTTTGTACTTTGAATATTTCGTGGTTGTTCTTATTTAGTTTAAAATCGTGTGAATATTGCAATATCGATCTTAGACACACTTCAGCAAGTATCTGGGATTCTTGTTTTTGCAAAAATAAAATGTCTTTAATGAATTCACTACATATATTGGTGTATTATTGAAATTAGGAACTTAATATTATAGCCAGTAGAATTGTGTTTACCTGAGATACATTGCTATATCGTCATGCTGGGTAAACCCCGACAGGAAGCAGCATGGTACTACTCCTGCTGGGTCATATACATGTGTACCAGGCCAGCATGTAACACCTTACTGCTGCAGTATTTTCACACCTGAGTTAATTAGCAGGCCAACTTTGTCTAATCAGTGTTCAAGTTTATGACACATGAGAAGTTAGTAAGTAACCGTATGATGGATGTCCAGTTCTACATATTCCACAAACAGTGGCATTAATATTTCTGATCAACAAATTGAAAGATGTACAAATGCAGTGTACCTGTGCGTACGCTGCTTCCTCTATACTTAGAGCTCTTTCTTTTACTTTTTCTTTACCATAAATTTTTCGAGAAAAATCTTGACCCTGATTTATCAATCGTCATTGAAGATAATTTTGGTTTAATTTATCTACACATTGCCAATTTGAATTAAACTTGCTTTCATATGAGATGTTAAACGTGTAGAAAAATGATGGTCAAGCGTGCACTAAACTCCCGATAAAATTTAGTTGTAAAAGCTCAGTCTAAGTTACGATATACGTTTTGAGTTATCAGCGACCTCGATAACGATGACGTATTACGCACTCAGCAACAGGATTGACGGACAGCTTTCTCGACTGCGAAGGGGGACTAGGGAAATTAAGTTTTAAACTCTTTTATCATGAAGTACATGTTTGTCATTGTTATCAAATAAAAGTAAAGATATTGATCTATCTTAACATCGGGAAAAAATGTTTGAAGGATTTCCCCCTATTTAAGTGTATACGCATCCTTAAACAATTTTTTATAACATATATTAAATACTCTCATATACGTTATAAAATATCTTAAGAAAGAATATGAGATATCTTAATATATAATTCATTAGACATTTTATATCGTTTATAATATATCTTATAAAAGGTAAAAAATATATTTGCTAGTTCATTAGATATCTTGACCAGAATACAAAATTTAAGCAATGGAGCAGCAAGTGTAATGAATTCATATTAAGACGTGTTCACCTATTCTTGTCAATCTTTACGTTGGGATCTTTATGATGCTATATGGGTTAAAATCCCTGTACAAGGTACCGCCAACTTAGTGTCATCCTTCCGAAGACGTGCCGATCTAGTCTTGTCATTAAAAAACAGTATGAATAGAGCGTCAAACAATGAAGCACCGGAATGTAATAAAATCGACATCACAAAAATCTTTAGGACTAGTATTCCATGCAGACCGACTTAGGACGGTCACCAATCACGAAACCATGTGGTGTGGCTAAAATGGTTAATGAGGCCTCAACCTTCCATCTTCCCGCATGAGACTAGAAGTCTTAAGTACAGACATGCATTTTAAAAGTTAAATAAATACACTTCATGGCGTTGTTAATTTTCTCAACACCTAACCGCCCACAAAACCTAATTGCACGAACAAACAAACCGTTTATATTCTGGGGTGTTCTATAAATAATAATGTCATCGTTCAAAATAAATCTAATTTGGAAATATAAACAAAAAATATACACACCTTGTTTTTGCTGACTGTCCAATGGGTGTATCGATACACTATTGTAGATCCTTATCGATTTCAGCTTAAGACCTGTACTATCCATTGTGCCATCTAGGAATGGACGTTCAAATTCTTCTTTCGTGCGGCCATAAACATCGAAATTAATGTCAACGAACTCGGCCTAAAAGAGAATATTACCATTAACGAATTATAACTATTACTGTGTATCTCTGCAATAACAAATATTACGAGAGAACGAATATGTAATCTAGTTTACATTATTCACGTGCAAACTACACAAATGCCATATTGTTTCAATGAAGTACATTGTTCAAACAACATTTATCGGTTATTTTGAGATTTTAAAATAACCTGATTGGGTCGTGAACCTGATTTCTATTTGTGTTTGTCTGTCTGATATTACGCTTGACTTTTTAATAACACAATTCATTCAGTCCGTCCGACTTTGATTACATGAGATTTTAAATTAGATTTTATAATTATCTTCATCTTTGCTGACGTGAACTGTGGCTTTGTGAAACAGATGTACAGATGAATATGTTTAACATGCTACGTTTTAATAAGCTGACGATTATCTTCTTGTTTTCAGCCTTTTTAAGTTATTCAAATTCCTTGCATTTTCTATGTACTTATATCTTCTTTTGACATCTCACCATGTCTTGACTATTCTAAATTTAGATGTTGATTTAATTAAATGGTTAAACTTTTGAGCAGGATTCCAACCTTATCACTCATGGTTATCTAAATTTAGTATATCATCAAGATATCTAGAGGTTATATTAAAAGTATTACTCAAGTCAGTTTTGTTCGCCTTTTGCAGCTTAACCATAAAATCTCGTTCGTAACAATGCAAGAAGAGACCTGCTGCAAGTGGGGCACAATTCGTTCCCATGGATAAAATCTAAATTCCATGGGTATTAGATTACAATTAATTTTCGAGAAAAACCAAATGAAAATAAACCGAAATAAATAGAACTCCATTCAATGATGTATCACTAAAATACGTTCTGGAAAAAAACAAGACCGTAAATGCATAGTATACAATTTAATATCCCTGAAGAAAACATCAACATATGCATACATCAGTGATGATATGCTCCTTCCTAAGATCTTGTAATACAAAGGGCAAAATGTCATGTCCTTCACCTCCATAATTGAATATTTCCCCACGATCGTTCTTAGCGAAGCAGTTGGTGAATAGAACACCCCCTAATAATACAAAAGAATATATTAAATAAACAGATTTTCAAACTAAGTAACACATTGGAAGCCTTAAAGTTATACACATAGCAATGTTTACCAAGTCTTAATGATACTTTAAATGTCTGACCCCCATAGGTCACTCAAGACCAAAATGGTGTGTGCGTTTGTGTGTGTGTGTGTGTGTGTGTGTGTGTGTGTGTGTTTAATAAGGTGTTGACGTCACTTTCAATATGGGTTAAAAAAAATACCAACATAAATATTATAATTGAAAATGAAATAGATGAATGGAAAACAAGACGGGAAAAGAAGCACTCATGCTACGACGTTACAAATACAAAAATGCAATCTGAAACATGCCTCCGATTTTCAAAGTAGTAAATACGAAAATCCTAAACGATATTCAAAACTGTCAGCACATCGACGTGGGCAAACAAACATAAAACGCGTGACGCACAAAGAAAGAAAAAGAACCAAAAATGCAATAATTAAGTAAACATTTAAATATCATTTTATTAACAAAAATAGGAAGTGGAACCAGGTACTTGCGATTGAGTAAACGTTTCCTGTCATACTTATCCTCTTCTCGAACTTTACAACATCAAAAAGATGTAAGGGCAGAATAAATGTAAAATTAAAATGTCTTAAAATCTTAAAAGCCAATAAAGAAGCAAATGATAAAGGCAGAACGTATTCCAATAAAACAATAAAAGAGAAAAACTGCAATTTATCTGTATGCGTAGTCAACATAGAACTGTTTCAACGAATACCTCCAGAATGATGGTTTATAATGGCGTTAAAATACATAAAATTAATCGGATTGAAATTAGTTATTTATAAGAGGACTAAAATCTGAGCATACAACATTTGAATGAGGTAAAAATACCACTGCACGTTTTTTATTGATAACAACTGACATTCACATAACAAAAGATGAGACATATTGCATCTAAATAAAACAACAGTCCACCTGATATCCCCCTCACAGACGGAAAGAAAGAAGCCATGTAACACAAGGTGTCTTATACACGACTCCGCACATAGTCACTATATCAAACATTCATACATGTACAAATTATAAAAGGAGGCAATCATTTTTGAATGCTAGAACTGACTAAAATAAATATTTATTTTAGTAATGTGGACATTTTAGTTGATAATTTGTGCCATCTCGTGTTTTTGAATAGTTGGGGACATAACACGGCAGTACGAAAAAACCACCTTTGTCGTACTCTCGGTGGCGAAATTATGGCAACACGACAGTATGACAAACTCACCCGAAAGCGGAGTATACAAACTCAAAAGTGCGATAAAAATAGTATCTGGATACATGTAGTCAAACTGCCAACCTGTTTGTTTTCGTGTTGTCTTACTAAGCACTTTGTCCGGGCAATATTACGTTAAAAAATAGACCTAAATGTCATTAATTCGGGATGACAACCGCCAATACGAAAAATAAATTATTACTTTATGGGTTCTAGGTGAAACAATATACATGCACAAAGATACACTTGTGTATAGTTATACTGATTGAATTCATGACTTCAGGTAAACAATGGAAATACTCTTTGTAATGTAATCGTATATCAACCAATTAAAAGAGCAATATATACCTGCTTTCAGTTCTTCTGCACGAGCTTTTAAAAACTGAATCCAGTCCTTTGCACTCTGTTGTTCAAGCAACTTCAGTTCTGACATATTAGCATGAGCTTGGTCAGTCCCTTCACTTATTGTTGTTACTCTAAACAATAAATTAAAAAGAGACTGATTGTGTTGGAAGACCGTTACAAAATTGTACATTTTGATTACTTGATTTGCATATTTCAAATTTTTTTAAAAGCATGAGTAATATGTAAAATAAAGACATACATTATATAGAGATAATACAGTAAACTTATTTTATTAAACAATCATAAAAGAAATGGACAAACGATACATCATTTTGAATCATCCTGTTTATTGTCCGATCCATTTTGTTTAATTGTACCTCCCATTGCTGCTGCTAAACTTTTTATTTACCATAGTTTGGCATCTGTGTGCACAATGTAATATATCGACACGGACAAAAGCCCAAATACAAACACAACAACAAAACTCAAACTTACCAGAATGCAATCTGAATGTTCGGCTCTATTATAAGAGTACATTACAATTTTCATAAAGTCATACATAAAATATATGATACATAAAGCATTTTTTGGGCGAACATTAATGGCAATTTATTAAAGGCATAGTATTACCTTTCAGACAACCAATGCAAAGCGGTAAAGGATAGAGCAAAGTCAATGCTATGTTTAGGTAAACATCGATTATACATAGATTCAGTGACAACCATCCAGAACACATTTCCTTCATCAACATTTAAACCGTTTGTCTTTCCTTTATCACCTAAATAAATTGTTTTTAAATCAAAACATTTATTTCTATTTCATGTATTATTTTGCACATAGGGGTATATTAACAAGTCGTGTGAGTTTAGTGAACAGCATAATATGCAGATATGTGCTGTGTATTATTTTATTGAAAGCTGAAATCGTGAAACAAATGAGGCCGTTAACGCCCATTTTGGATTATTTTCTTGAGATATTGCACTGGAAATCCATGTTAGTTTAACTATTGCGATCCAAAGATAGACATTTAATTAAAATTGTTTATCCCAAGGATACAACATGTGATTCCTAAGTCGGTCCGCATGGATTACTAGTCTTGATGTTTGTTGTGATGTCGATTTAATTAATTACATCCCGGTGCTTCATTGTTTGACGTAGTTATTGTTTGTTTGTCAATGTCGTTCTGTTGATCATATTCATACTATTTTTTACATATGAAACATAGGGTTGAAATTGAACTGACAATGTGTAAATTATTTGACATCAAAGATTTAAATGTTCACTTCAATATTTTTTTCTGATATTTTCTTCTGGACAATATAGCTTTAATGACACGGAAGCATCGCGGCGGGTGACAAATGTGTAGCTGGAAACGCTTACCATATCCCGAGCACCTTGTTTCGCTTCTTGACTTTTAACAGAAGTTCGTGGTGTTTACTTTTTTAGTTAAATGTATATTTCTTTAATTTGTCTGTGTGCGTCCCATGTTTTCCTTTTCGTTTCCAATGCCCATGGATTTACGGCTTTAGAATATCGTCTTGGGTTTTCGTATATACTTCTCTATCGTTATTTCTGTTCAGTGTGCTGCCTACCTCTTACAGTGTTGCATAAGGCGTTGAAGTCGTTAGTCGCTTGATCTTCGAAGTAAATCAATACTTCTCTGTTGTCATCTTTCACAATTTCTATAATATCATTTGTGAATTAAAATTAGACTAAAGAAATGAGAATTAAACATATACCTAAAAAAGAAGCCTTTTATTTTAGATGTTAATGCAAAAACCAATATATGAATAAGATTAGTTTATTAAAAAAAAATTGATGTTTAACTCACGTCTGTAAATGGTGTCTTTTGCATTATAAAAAGTGTAATCACGCCATTTAATCGTTATTTACATGATAATGTGGAGCAATCTGAGAAACGGTGCATAAAGGCTGCATACGTGTTTATTGTTAATTTATATGTTTCTTTATATGTCCATCAATCTATTGAATATCAAGGAAATAAACATGTGACAAATGTGTAGCAGGAAACGTTTACCATATCGCATGCCCCTGGTTTCGCTTCTAGTTGTTAATAGAAGTTTTCCTTTTTAGTTAATAAATGTATATTTGGTTATTTTTTCTGTATGCGTTCCACGTTTTCCTTTTGTTGGCCCCTGTCCATTGACTTACGGTTTTTACTTACTTCTATAACTCTATAACTAACACTGGTGATACAATTACAGTAAGTGTTGGTACAAATTCGGTTTGAATAAGCAACTTTTGTTAAAATGTTATATTCGTGACAAGCAATGCTTGGATATGAAATATTTCAAACATTGTATCAATAATCTAACGACCCACGTTGAATACTAGATTTCATTCTGTAATATATGTTTATTTCTGAAATTATTTGTTTTATTTCTTTATATGTTAATTATGTGTTTCTTACAGTTTCCCTGATTCAAATTCCATTCCGTTGAACTACAGACGGTCGCAATAACTACACATAGAAACTTACTTATGAGCTTGTTCATGGTTGGAATAACCATTTTACCATCGGCAGTACCGAAGTCTGCAATCGTTATAACCGAGCTGCTTGAGGTCTTCACAACCTTTGAAAACTCTCCTAAAAGAGTGGTGTTTATATTACATAGAAGGAAATTGATATAAAAACGACAAATAATGGTTGAAAACTAACATCATATGTTAAAAATTGTTATTCACGTTAAGAACTGAAGTGTAAAGAGTGACTGTATCGTGTTTTAACCCTTTCAATACAAAGCGTACTTGGGAACAGTGTAGAGACCACACACCGATATACTTCGAGGCAACCCGTCTGTAACCAACACAGAGGCCTTGTTAACAGACTGTGGGTACTACAGGTTGGTCAGAATATTA
This sequence comes from Pododesmus macrochisma, assembly GCA_032359645.1. NCBI lineage: Eukaryota > Metazoa > Mollusca > Bivalvia > Pectinida > Anomiidae > Pododesmus > Pododesmus macrochisma. Next base: position 2,664 of record JAUMGZ010005407.1, on the reverse strand, counting down.
TGAATAAGAAAGTTTTGTTGTTATCCTACTGTAATATTGGAAAATAAGAAGGGCTTTATTCCTGTGCTGTCTTTTGTGAAAACTGGGAGCTGACGTGACGGTGATTGAACATAAAGGTTTTGTAGCAAAATTCTCCTGAAATCGCCCCAGTTTACAAATGGCGCCCATAGCCAAGTCCAGAGATGACAGACACCGTGATCTGCTGTGTTCTTCTGGTAATTGGGACTTCATTCTTGAATTTGAGATTTGAGGCGAATATGTGATCGTTATATTGCAAAACGCTAACATGGAACATGATTTGCGACTGTGATCTTTTGGAATATTTTACAAAGTCATGATATGTGTCGCAGAGAGTAGTTATTTGATGATCCCTAAGATCTAAGAAGATGCACACTTTGCAGAATTTATAACTTGCTTCGACAAAGTTATAGCAGTCAGATTAAATACTCATTTCTGTGTTTGATTAGCAAACAAATAAAATTGAAAAATTGAGGGAAATTATTTTGTCAAATTCAAATTCTGTTTTTGTTGGTACACATTTCCGGAGTTTACGCTGTAAATTGTATTTCACCAATCAAATCGTTTTGCAATACATTGCACGAGAAATGCATGAAGTGTATCGCCACTGTTCTACTGCTAAATACATAGGCCATGATTTCAAACAAGTTATGTATTTATCCAATGAGTAGTAGGCATAAGTAGCGCTCTTCATTAAGTGTGCCTTTGTCCAGTTGGCATTTATATCTCCTATGAATGCCAACTGAAAGAAGTGCTTAATTAACACAACTGAAACTCATAGTGGTGTATACTATGACCCGTGAGTTTATATACACCATTTTCACATCCTTGTTGGTGTTTGTTGCGATTACCGTGTGGTTAACCTAGACGACGTTGGCGGAAGGCTTTGTGAGTTCGATTCCTGGCTTTGTAACAAGTTTTGACTTTAATATATAATTATTTTTTGTATTTTCTACTTTACTTTAGCAAAAGGTTTGTTTTGTATCATAAAAATAAAATGTTTATAAGCAAAAAGTCCAATCTAATATACGGAACAACCTTTTCAAAGTTTATATCCGTTACATTGGAAGCTGAATGATGACGTCATTTGATTTCAAGTTAATGATTGTCATTATAAGAAGCTGCATTACGACGTCATTAATTTGCACATTACATTGTATCATGACTCTTCTGAGGCTGACTATACACGGATATATTTATGACGGGCAAATAGATCAATCAAATATCGGTCAATTTATTTCACCGGATGTTTAAGACATAACAACAACCTACAGGGTGTTTCAAAATATCTGTTACACTTTCTTTTCTTTGTATCTTAAATAATCAAAACAGTACAATAACAATATTTATATCATAAAATCAGAAATTCTTTAAAGTTTTATTCAGTACATACAAAGTATATGTAAAGCTATTTTTCAATAAGAACACCTACTTTTTCTAAAACTACAGTTTTTCACAAAATATGTTAAAAATGACGTCCATTCACTGACATTTGAAGTTGTATTTGGTGCTTAAAATTCTCCATTACTGTGTTGCATGTTTCTGTGGTGATTTTTCTAATCTCTACGCGTATTGCTTTCTTTAAGTCCTCAGTAGTTTCTAGTCAAGGTGCATAAACCCTGTCTTTCAAATAGCCCCACAAAAAGAAGCCCAACGGGCTGAAGTTGGGAGCATCGGGTGGCAATGGATTATTTGATCTTAGTGAAATGAGTCAACCATTAAATGTATTGGTCAACCAACAAGTACTGCTCCTGAAATATGTGGTGAGGCACCATCCCGTTGGGACAAAACCTTTTTTTATGTCCGATGTTTTTATTTTTTAATGCTGGTTTAAATTTAGCTTTAAGCAAATTCATGTAACATTCCAAGTTTATTGTTGTAACTTCAACTTCACCTTGAAGTTTTGAAAAAAGAATGGGCCGATGATTTCCCTTGAACTCATGGTTGCCAACACGGTAACTTTATCATCGTGTAGTGGTTTTTCTATACAAAAGTCGGACATTTCGGTTCCCCAGAATCTAAAATTCTGTTTTATTTAATTTCTCTAGTCCAGAATACTTCCTTTAGATACTTCTTATAACATGGGCAGGCTATTAAGATTCATGAAATAGTTTTACTACCTCAGCAAGATGCTTGTAGGTCAACTCCATTTTGACCCTATATCACAGAAATTGATGATATCATCAATGACGTCATAGATTATTCAAGATGGAATATATTCTCTCGTAATTTTTATATAATAAAACTTAACAAAATAGGAAACACAAAAATGAAAACCGCATTGAAATCGAACATCAATTGATGAAAATATTACGAAAAGAAAGTGTAACAGATATTTTGAAACACCCTGTACATGTCTTTTTGTATATTAACTGCCTTTGTTATGTCGTTAACAACTGATTAAGGCGAACCAAGTCACTGTGCAAGTCACCAAATTTGACTCTACCAGGGGAAGGCATTAAATATTTGTTTTATTTCATAGTCTTGAACAATATCAAGCACACTTATAATTACCCTTCAACTTTATTGGAAAACTAGATTGGCTGATTTGAACACGTCTTTATTTACAATGTTAAACGCATAGGATGTAAGAGTTTCGTGTCAAAATTTGGTATCTGAAAAAGTGCAGACTTGATGTGATTCAAT
>JAUMGZ010005385.1:0-10380 GCA_032359645.1 Pododesmus macrochisma | reverse complement strand
CACTACCGTTACACAAACACACCATCAGTCACTACCGTTATACAACACACCATCAGTCACTACCGTTACACAAACACACCATCAGTCACTACCGTTATACAACACACCATCAGTCACTACCGTTACACAAACACACCATCAGTCACTACCGTTATACAACACACCATCAGTCACTACCGTTACACAAACACACCATCAGTCACTACCGTTATACAACACACCATCAGTCACTACCGTTACACAAACACCACCAGTCACTACCATTACACAAACTCACCATCAGTCACTACCGTTACACAAACACACCATCAGTCACTACCGTTACACAAACACACCATCACTCTACCACGTTATACAACACACCATCAGTCACTCATGTTACACTAACTTACCTGGTGATAATGCCTGGGCAAACTTGAGTTGGAAGTCACATGCTGAGCAGTTATAAAATTCTGAACTGATCACAACCAAACAACGACGGCACCTGAAACACGAACAGAACATACATATGTAAGGAATCATTTTAATTTTTTTCCCAGTTTATTAAAGCTTTAAAGTTCACATAAAGTGCGCGTAAAGCTTTCTTTTCTTACCCCGATAAACTGAAAAATTGAATAATTACTTCAATTTTAATTAAATCAAAGGTTGCTATGGTAAGCGCTAACAGTGACGTAATTTTTACTCTCATCAAGGTATGCAATGAGATAATTTCGCCGTCTTAGCATATTGGATACGGAACTATTGAGACGATAAAATGTGCATAGAATCATTACGAAACATTGAAATACATTTCAGTTGAATAAATGTGTTTCAATGAGGCAAATAAAAGCAACAAATTTACACCTTCAAAACAATATAAAATGTTAAACGTAGTGAATAAATCACACCCAATGGAAGCAAAACGTAATCAACCCTTGAATGGCTGTGGTGCTTTCATAGTTGGTAAATTTTAAATATTAATTTTTAGAACATACATCTTTTCAATGAGTTCAGCCGTGACGGTATTTTGTGCTACACCAGGAAGGTCGTCTCGCCACGGCACAAATAGTTTCATGTTGTACTCTGGTCCTTCGAACCGCTCGATGAGCTCCGAGACAAAATCAAAGTCGCGTGCTGAATCCGGATTATATATCACAAAAGCATCAAAGAATATAGTGTCGTCTTTCGGCTTAAAAACTGGAAAAGCAAAGAAACATCAAGTTACCATTAATATATAAAATTGGCCATATAATATTTAATTCCGATATTTAATAATTTAGTTCTCGGGCTATTAAATCGAGGTGCAAACGTTATGATGAATCAGCGAACCCGAGGAAGTAAAAGATATTACAGTTAATTCTTATAATTTAATTAGACAAAATGGATTGCCTAATTTTCAAAGAGTTCCGCACTTAAGAAGTTTCTTATTGTTGTGTTGCATTTCGAATAACCGCATAGCAACATATCCCTTTGTTACAACGAACGTGCGACATCGCTAATACATGTACACGTTAAACATGGGGAAATAAAAAAAAACATGTGGATATACTTCCGTCAAATTGTTGTAGCCTATTTCCGTGAAGCAAAACGTTGACAAAAGCGCACGTTTGATTTATTGCATACTTCTAGCACTCTTACCTTGGCCAACTGAAATTGGATTCCTTTTTTCTGTAAAACAATAAAAAAAAAATCAAATTATCAAAATTGATATGATGGCACGCCCGGAAACACCTGCAAGCATTTGTTGTGAACTAAACGTGCATAAAACATTGACATTTTTTGCGTCAAGTATTGATATTTTTTTTGAAACTGGGAATAAAGGAATACGATAACATAAACATCTCGAGTTGAATGATTTGATTTGCTTTATCATTTTGTTATACTATAAGGTAAGAAGAACTCACTGTTCGATGGTTTTGAAGCTGCAGGGTTTTCTGGAAAGGAATAAATTACATTATTTGAGATTTTTGTATTCAAATTTAAGCGAGTCTGAAAGTGAATGAATATTGTTAATATAATCTAATTGATAAAAATTAGGTGGAAGGGAAGACTTTTAACATGGAATTGTTGTCATAATTGTTTAACAACAGCAACAAACAAAAGGCCCATTGGGCCTTGACGTCCATCTTGATTAAATAGGCACAAGTAAATGATTGGCAATTGAGTACTTTTGACTCTAGGGTCACGCCTTGAACAAATTTGGTTGTTCCACATGCCTTAAAGCTACTACAAACCTAAACAATAAGCACTAGGCCTTCTAGTGTATAAGAAGATTTTTGAAATTTTTACAAATTTCCCCTGGTTTGGGCCCAAAGTGTCCCTCCCTGGGGGCCGAGCCCCATTATTTGAACAAATCTGAACCATCTTCCCGCACGGATGCCTTTTTCAAAATTTAGATGAAATCGGTACAGTTGTTTTGGACAAGCAATCGAAAAATTGAAAAGTAAACATTTTTGCTATATATATATACAGTGTTGAACTTTACCCAAAAACGCGTCAACTATTTTTTACCTCAAGGCAACGCATTGAACAAAATTGGTTCCCCATGCCCTAAAGTTACTACATACCAATTAAACTATAGTCCTTCTAGATTTTAAGAAAACTTTTGAAATTTTGACAAATTTTCACCTTTAGGGCCATCTAGGGGTGCCCCGGGGGCCGAGCTTCTTTAACTAAACACATCAGAATTCCCTTCCTTCCCCTAGGGATACTTCCTACCAAGATTAGAGGAAACTTGTCCAGTGGTTTAGGAGAAGAAGTCGAAATATGAATAGTTAACATACTTGCTATAGTATTGAACTATGACTCCAAAACGCTTATATTATATTTGCCCCCAGGGTCACGCCTTGAGCAATTTTGGTTCTCCATGCCCCAAAGTTACTATATACTAAAACATTAGTCTCTAGACAATTTAGTTTATTAGAAGATTTGTTTTTAAAAAATTTTGTTTAATGTTTCCCCTTTGGCCGCCTAGTGGCCGAGCCCCTTCATTTAAACACATTGAATCCCCTTCCCCTAGGGATAATTCCTAGTAAATTTGGATGAAATTGGTCAAGTGGTTTCGGAGAAGAAGTCGATAATGTGAAAAGTTTACGACGAACTGGATTTGAATAAGAAAGTCCACCTTGGACCTTTGGTCCAGACGGACTAAAAACCTTTTAGAATAGATAAGAGTCATATTAACACTATCCTGCAAGACTTTCATCACTTACTTGAAACGTCTAAGTTCAATCAAAATATTAGATAAATTTTTATTCCTAAATCATTTACCGTTTTAAGATGAAAGAGGAATTATTATGTAATATATAATATACACTTACTCAAAGCTGCCTCTAATTTTGCTTGTCGTGTTCTATAAAGTTCAACATCTCTGACTGGAAAACAAAACAACAAGAAATTGTATACATCCAATCAATAATGTTTCGTAAGCATTTTAAAATATTATAACATTTCAAACCTAACACTTTAAAGAAAATTAAAGAAAAAGAACTATGGTGGCTGATTTATGACATTTTGTTATTTCGTTAAACTGTCAACGCGTTTTTAGATGGTATATATTTATTACATACTTAAGTATTCGTCGTTTAAGGAGGTTATAAATGTGTAACTTAGATTTCAATAGTTTTGTTATAACATGTTGCCTGAAGTATCATTCAGGTGTACTTTCACCAATATATTATAGTGTTTGCCCACCGGTTCTATTGATTAAAATTAAAATTAATTTCTAAAAAAAAAAAAAATAAAAAAAAAAAAATTCTATTTTCATTCAGCTTCACTAATTTCTCTTTATATGGAACTAAGTTGTCTGGTCTATCACTGAGGTTCTTAAACCGTCATTATATCTATGACATTATGTCAGATACGAAGTAATGGTGATGAGTAGATATGTCGCCTTTATTATGCGTATCTAAAATCATCTAAATTATTATCTATACCGTAATGTAGTCATGCCTGTAGTCGTGTTATTATTATTTTTTTTAAATATAATTTTTCTATTGTTGGTTTGTTAATGTCTCTCGTTCTGTTGATTCCACTCGTCCTGTTTTTACAAGTTCATACAGTGCTATATCGGAACTGTTCATTTCTATTCCACATATTAAAAATATCGATAACGATCTCATTGATCAGAGCGCAACCAATTACACAACTATATACACGTTCATTGTTATAGTTTATACGCGCACATTTTAAATTTGGCAAGACAATTTTGTATTATTATTGGGTATACTTTGCCTATCATAACCATCGTGAATTTTTTGTCACCGTTTCGCCTTTGGCTCTGTAACTATGATTTTCTGAAGTCTTGACTATTCAAAAGTAATTCTTCTCTGGTGTCCATTCATGACAGCAGCTTCGAGCAAGATCTGGGGTTCGAGACGGGGTAATTCACACAGAGTTTTGGCTCCTTCCTCTTATAAATATCATATTTATTGGAGGCATGATTCAGGTTATATTTTTGTAACATGCCTTGTTATATTCCATTTTCTACTAGTTTATACATACTTTACAATAGACCTTTCTTACATATACATGTAGCAAACTTTGGGTAAGGAAAAACAAATTGAAAAATGCACAAAAATAAATATTTATGAATTCATATATGTTTTTAGTACACAAGAACAAAAGAAATACAACCATCGCCAGACAAATTCAAGGCTATGACTACATGTTCATAAGTAAGTGGCTATACTTCCTTCAAATGACTCAATAGCGGAAGTAGTTAAACGTGATTAATAAACGTTAAACTATAACATGTGTAGTTTCGGTATTCAATCGGATGCATTAAATAGCTTTTATACAACCCGAAGTATAAAGTATATAGTTAGACTCTATGTTATATTTACCCATAAGCGGAGCACAATCAGTTATAACATCACGTCTATCCATTTGCAACAAGAATGTAATCATATTTTTGACAGTCGGGGAAGGGTCAGATTTTTGCGCCCAATAATGTAGCACTTCCATGGTTGGCGTTTTGTCTCTACCGCAACGATCAATTTCCAGCTTCTCAAAGCCTACAAGTTCTGCAAGACCAGTCCAGTCGTTACATATGACTTCACCCTCAGAACCCACAATACCACCTGTCGGGTCTAAATAGAGAGACAATTTCCTTCTGCAGGCTATATTCAAAGCGTTTATGGATTCATTGCCAACTTTCTCCAGGATTGGATCCAGAAACCGTTCAAAATCATCTGACCCAGAGGCTCCCCCCATATTTGGTATTGTATCGTTAATGCTATATTAGTGTTACTACTACGCCAAAATATATTCAGGTGTATTCAGCATAGACCAACGCAATCCTTTGTTGACATAGTTGATACTTTTATGCACACATTTATTTGTTAATCACAGCGTTCACGTATTACATTCCAACAGCGATAAGAAACTTCATAAACAACACACTATTGGTATTCACATAGTATCCACTTCAGTTCGATAGAAATTATTAGATCCGTTAATTTCAAGATATAGAAACTGTAAAAAAGAAACGTGTAACCTGTAGCTTATGACGTGTTAGGAACCTTGCCGCATTCTATCTTCGAACATTGTCATTTCATTTCCATGTACGTGTAAACCTGTTCTAACAAGGAAGTACCGATTCACATAGGAATTGCATAGGAAATTCTGTCGTCGATTCTAAACTTAACTTCCTGTTTCGATTTATATAGGTCATATATCTACCAGCGTTACTAACAACGATATAAAGCTATTTTTAACCTTGCTTTAAAAACTTATAAAATTCCAGATTTAAACCCCATACACGCTTGATAACACCGTCTTATGTATACCACGTACACTATACAGGCATTTTACTAACAGTCACCCTTCTTCAAGAGACTTTAGTTGATCAATCGATTTCTCATGCTATCTCGTTGTAAATGCCGCTCTTCTATAGTACGCTTTTTGAGTTACGGACATGTAGATTGATATCCACACCTCCACATATTCATGTTTAGAAGTTTTGTGATGTAAGCTAATTTAACTGCACCCTTAACAGTTTGTTTAACTAAAATGTACGAACTCTATGCAAACTTGAAGGTTATCTCAGAGACTTTTAGACAAGTGTTATCTAATTTGGTTTTTCACGTATCCTTTCACAACAGGAAGTCGTATAAGTAGCACCTTGGACACGGTCTCTAGGCGACCTTGCGGGATGTCCTTGAAAGGGAACGCTATGTTGGCAGTCCTGTAAACAGTGCTTTTTAACCCTCCGCAACGATAACGATCCCTATGTAAAGTTCGATATAAGAGTAAACCGAAACGCCGTTGCGTGAGCTCATCCTTCTTTCTGAGCTATCTCTATTGCTTTCACTTCCATGTTCTGTCGCCGCTTGTCTTCCTGTACTCCTGTTTGTGTTTTCGCCTTTGGTCTTTTGATAACGTTGACATATTCTGGAAGTGATGTTAATTCCTAATAAAGCAAACATTGTTTCAAAAAACTTGAGAAATATTTGGTAAACATATTAAAACTTAGATGTCAAGTCAACATATAAATCGAAAAAGGGTCTTGATAAATCATTCAGCATTGATACAATTGAACGAAAGCCCACATCAAAAACAACATATTTAAAACGAAAAGATAAAAAGACACAACGAAAAGAATTGAGGTGTATGTTATGGCGCAATAAAGAATCGTAACAAAAACAAAAACAAAACAAAAATAAGAGGAAAAAGATCAACATATACTGATATTGATAAACAAATAGAAGCCTCGTCACAAATTTACCATCAAAACAAAGAATGAAAAAATAAATATAATTAAAAGCAGAGCCAAAGGGTCAACCAAAAAAACAAAATGATGAAGAAAAATTGTAAGTATGAATTCAAAACCGTATTCTCTTTGGTCACAACTCATCAGAGTACAAGATGATCATTTAGCCAAGTTACGCATCAATCATCATCAACGACTCACAAAGGATCTATTTTCCACTCATTGGATGATATGGCTGTTGGTTAATTTTTGTATTTCGTGCTTACTAAATTGAATGTTTGCATGGTTGCCATACACCGGAATGACACGGAAGCATATCGACGGGTGACACATGTGTAGCAGGAAACGCTTATACCATATCGCGAACACACTTTTTATAGAAGTTCGTGATGTTTCCTTTTTTTAGTTAAAAATGTATAGTTTGAATATTTTTTCTGTGTGCGTCGAACGGTTTCCTTTTGATTGCCCATATCCATGGACTTTTCGTATTTACGTTCTTTGTGATGTGGTTTTATGTATTGTATAGTAAATTGATGTTTGTTTCTTTTGTCGCCAGGCTTTCTTATTCAAATGTTATCCGCAGCTTCGAGCAAGATCTGGGGTTCGGGACGGGTTGTCTCACACAGAGTTTTGGCTCCTTCCTCTTATAAATATCATACTTATCCGAGGCATGATTTAGATTGCAATTTTGTATCCATCTAATGTAAGGGATGCAACACATAGCCGAATTATCTATGAAATACAACGATATAAATGTAAAACCCATTACATTTCAGAACAATTATTTTTCAAATGGGATCAACCCTCAATTTTGTCTCGACTGAGTATTTCTTTCATGTGTTTTGCAGAAAATTTGCTTACACACCATGCAGTATTATCCTAAAACATAGCAACCTGCATGTTGTATCACTCAAAAAGTTTTCATACAGTTACGCTTAAATTTTAAATTTTAAATAGAATTTCCTGATAAAATGTTCCTCTAATTTTGAGATTTTAGGAATGAAACAAAGACAACTTTAAACTGTATGTTTAAGGTAGAACCTTTGGCGAGGTTCTCATAACATATAAAAATGAAATTTTCATTTAATATATATCAAGTTTATAAGTGGCCTTTTTAGTTTGAAATTTTGTATTTAAACATATCTAAGATATTATCGGGAACTCCTTAACATTTTATTGACATCAAATTTGGGTACAGCTGGATTTTTTTTTATCTTTGTTTAGATTACCTAGAAAGTAACAAGGTAGTTGTAAAGAAAGTAATAAAATAGTTGTAAAGTTTTCTCGATGTCTTGAAGTCACACATTTATTACATCCGCGTGATTGTAAACAATATAGGGAAACTATGTTTATCTCGCTTTCAAAACTTTAAACACCCTGTCAGTACAGTATCATGCGATGCCTCTCACGATATCTCGCGGTAGGCGTCTATTGTGTACTTATATATATATATATATATATATATTATATATAAGCACCGAAGCAATTATATGATAATATCAATGATACACTGATGCATATATATATATATATGAAGACATGTTTAAATTCCGGATGTTTTTTTTTCTTCAAGATTGTAATACAGAACGCCTACGTCTGTTTATTTAGATAGGGCGCTTGGGATTTCGTAACAAGTGTTAAGTACTGTTCAATTATTTGAATGAACATGTTGAAAGTCGTTCCACGGTGGTTATTAACTGAAAAATGTTTGCCTTGCCGTTTTAAGTCAGGACAATTCATTTGAACATTGTCAACGATCTTCGACGACCTTCTATTCTTGCTGTCGTCAAACATGTAACCAAAATGGCCCTGTAGGTATGACGTCATAACATTGTGACATTTAATGTTTCAAAATATTGAGTTAAAGTGTCTATTGCATCGACTGACTACTGTTCTTTGTTTACAAGGTTAAACGGTTAAAAATCATATTTTTAGTGAAACATTACCCACGACATAGTTTTAAATAATACAACATGACCCCGATACACATTAAACACATGTTCCATATTAAGACTTACACTAGTAAAGGGTTGAGTTGAATTTTCTTCAAAGATAAAAAATAATAAGAAAACAAATAAGCAGAGTATAAGTCAGATATTCGGACTAGAGAGAAGTTATGTTTGTATTCGTATAGTTTGTGTATTATTTTTAAAATGTGTCGTTAGAATAAGAGTCTCTATTTCATATGTTGCAGACTTCTTCAAAATGTATAGATAATGTTTTAAAAAGTTATTAAGTCTTCTCAATTATTGCGACGCATTATAATAGGCGTAATAATTGAGAAGACAATGAAAACCACCCCCACCCCATCCCACCATCACAGCCTGACTTGATGCATTGTGAAATTCAAAGCCTGAGTTGGTTCTTTTTTCATATAAAGGAACAGAATCTATTTCAATTCCAGTCTGTAAATTTTAACATGCTAACTACCTTTTCAAAATCTTGTGATTAACAATCAATGCTACAATTTAATGACGCATAGAACAAACTTATTCCAACAAGGAAATACACTTTTATCGGACAAGAATCAGAAGTTCTATGTAAGTTGTAACATGAACTTTGTGGTTTTTACGTAGGTCAAGTATCTAATACAAATGCAGTATTGTCAACAATAGCAAATTATATCTTTAACATCACTAGAACAAATTGTTTACGTATTGAATTCGTTCAATGAGGACTCATTAACCGGTTTTAATCAAACCTCCCGGCTTTGTGATGTATTCTGTGTGACCGTCTTAGGTCGGGACTTGAGGACTGTTGATTGTGATGACGTCAATTTATTTGCTTTTTATTCTAGTGTTGAAATGTTCTATACAGCTATTGTTTGTTTGCGTTTAGCATACATAACATGTCGAATAGTTTTGAAAGAACAATTTGTTGCGTAGTGTGGAACATTTTATTTTTAAGATATTCCAAAACGATATCATCAGATAATTGTTAGAAAATCTTCATATCTTTGCCAATGCATTTTCAAATGATAATGACAACATTTTCTTGTATAAAAAACTAATTGTAAACCAGAAGATATAGGATCATCAGAAAAAATTACATGTATATTGACAAACAATAGCAACACCAAAAGAAATAACTTGCTTACTGAGACGGGCATACAAATGACGGCATACCAACCTATAAGGGCTATAGGTTTCTCCGACAAACTTGCTGCCTTACTTTGGCCGAGCCCCCAGGTAGAATTCTACCGTCGGAACCTATAAGGGCGATAGGTTTCTCCGACAAACTTTGCTGCCTTACTTTGGGCGAGCCGCCAGGTAGAATTCTACCACCGGAACCTATAAGGGCGATAAGTTTCTCCGACAAACTTCGCTGCCTTACTTTGGGCGAGCCGCCAGGTAGAATTCTACCACCGGAACCTATAAGGGATATAGGTTTCTCCGACAAACTTCGCTGCCTTACTTTGGGCGAGCCGCCAGGTAGAATTCTACCGTCGGAACTTATAAGGGCTATAGGTTTCTCCGACAAAACTTCGCCGCCTTACTTTTGGCGAGCCGCCAGGTAGAATTCTACCGTCGGAACCAATAAGGGATATAGGTTTCTACGACAAAACTTCGCCGCCTGACTTTGGGCGAGCCGCCAGGTAGAATCCTACCGTCTGAACCTATAAGGGCTATATGTTTCTCCGACAACTTCGCCGCCTTAAAGTACCTTGCTTGTGACCCAAAGTCGAGTTA
>JAUMGZ010005363.1:0-10380 GCA_032359645.1 Pododesmus macrochisma | reverse complement strand
GTACTAAAAACAATTGTATCTACTTATAGAGTACACGTGTCCTCTTTACTGAATCGATGTCCTCACAACAAATGAACAATCATATGCTGAGAACAACTATGTCGTTATTTCGACTTAGTTTGTCGTTATTTCGACATAGTATGTCGTTATTTCAACTTAGTAAATATAATTTTTTTTTTTTTAGTGACACGTATAGGCTTCCGTATATTTCGTTTCGTTGAATGTTTGCTTAAATAAATGATGACCTTGGTGCACGAAGAGTCACATTTGTTAAAGATTTGAACATGGGATCTGAAAAAGGTACACTTATGCATAGCTACTTTAAAGCAAATCTGTATTCATATTTCCCACTCTGTAAAGGGGAATCAGATTTCAACAAATATGGGAGCGCCTTTGGGGGTTTGAAAAGAGGAACATTTAATTTTTTTTTTTAAATCTTCTTATTAACCTATTAAATACCAAAATTGAATTATGGTCCTGTTCCAATAAGATGGACGTTCATTTCATTTCAACATATTTTATTATCAAAATGCAAAGCAAAATATCAATAGGGTTAGACAATAGGTATGCCTATATAGATGGATGTTAAGGCCCCGTTGGCCATTTGTGTAAAAAATAGTGAACTCTTTGCTGTGTGTCGCTAACTTTTTTCTTTCTTTTTTCTCTTTCTTAATCCCCACCGTATTATATAAGCCACAGAACTAAACGTATAGTCATATTAATTCAAGTTTCGAGGGCTCGATTAGTTTTGATTTGGTTTTAAATCTAAATATGGATATGAATTGATAAATGATTATATGGGTCACGTGGCCCAACTTTTTTTTGCACTTTTTGAAATTATATGTTTTCAAAACCCCAAGGTCTGACTCTCTCTTAGCTGATGAAGATGTTATTGATAGAGATTTATGACAAACTCAGTATGCATTGATCGGAGGTTTATCAATTATGTTCAATTTCAAGACAACAAGCTTAGTCCAGTTACAGCATATTACAGTGACGCTTTATATAATGGTGAAGGCAAAAAGCCAAGGCGTCCCATGGGATAAGATCTCAAACTGTCTATGCAAAATTTACGCAGTTGAAACTGAATTTTCAATCTAGCGTTGATGCAATGAACAGAGTTCAAAGGTCTTTGCTAGCTGTCATTTGCTATACAATTTAGCCCTATACATCACCTCATCTGATCTTGTTTGTTGTCCTTATACAATTTTATAACTCATTTCTTACAGCGCATCATTCGCTTGTGTACCACTTTCATACAACCATGCCACCAACGAATATGAAAGGATTTCAAGATTATGTTTGGGTCGCAAGATCTGAAACTGATATTAAGATTGATTGCTTTTCTCCGGTGCTTGTTTTATTAAATAAAACAAGATGGATTAGCGGCAATTTATTCCATTTCATACGCTCAATGAATAACGCTTAAGGATTTGAAACTTTTATTCGTTTTGACGAAGGCACGAATGATCAGGGGAATTTCCGTTCACATTCTTGTTCAACTCAATATCATGCATTTTATTCGTTCTCATCGATTTTTAAGTCTGAGAGATTTAAAACGTTTTTAATCTACCTACGAGGATGCAACTAACATTTGACCTAATTTCTATCCATTGGGATACAAATTTAATTTAAAGTTTTTTCTGTCACATACGTTCAATCGTTTTAATTTATTTATTTTAAGAAAGTGCGTCTTGTTCCTCTTCACCATCTACTACAGCTGTCACTGGTGATCACTTTCCATGTTGTAACATACACCGCCTGACATATATGAGAATACCGTTTGTATATTCTATTGGGGCTTAGTGACCCTTTAAGTCCTGTATAGGTCATCGAGACGGTGTCGGTTTCGGACAGTGCGCTATTGTGGCGACTTTATAGTGCTGTCTCACTGAATTATCATACCACAGACACATTGGCACGATACTTCACTCGGACATATTATCCTGACACCGAGTCAACCAGTCCTCATCCTACCATGTAATGCTGAGCTCTAAGCAGGGAGCGAGAAGGCTGCCTAGTTTTAACGTCTTAGGTTTTTGATGCGACCGGGATCCGAACCCACGACCGGCTGGGATTCTAGCACCAGTCCTCCAGCACGAAGCGAAAACTGGGTCACCGTGCTGGTGTATGAGAATATACCTTTTTATAAAGTTCCTAAACAATTTGACAATTGTTGCATTTTAAGCAATGCTTCAATAATGATACGTTAAAAGAAAAACAAATACTGCATGTGTGGATGTTGTGTATGATTTTGTTATTACTGACGCCATGATATGGAATGTATGCCTTTCTGTCGCAGGCATGTCCAGTGGTTTGTTCGACTTTCTGGGGATATATATATATATTTCATTTGCAAGTGCATTGAGACCACCTACTGAAGCTTCATCAATTTTTTGTCTTTTGTCAGTATTTAATAAAAAACATAATTATGCTTCCTTCTTTGGACTCTGTTGAACAACAGAATATGTGTTTATAAGAATGTGCCGTTTCGATACGAATATATTGACAGATTATATGCAAACTTGGAGTACGACTTTTTGGAATCACCTATCCGTGTTGGAATTCGAATCGAATTGTCCCTCTTTTGCACTAAAAAGTTTTTAATGACTTGCAGTCATTTTTTCTTACTTTTTTAACCTTTTCCACATAGATCTCGTGAGTCAACAAAATGCAAGCTTTAATCTATATTTAATGCCTTTATGCCCATGACATTTAAATACATTTCCTTAATGTGACTTTTCTATTTCCCGTAGTTAAGATCTCTTAATTACTAAAAGCCCTGAGCTACCGCTGTTTAAATGCTATCGCTGGGTTATTGCTTGGTGTTGCAGTGCTCTGCATGTATTTTAGCGTAGTTTACTGTTGACTTGGTCTCTCTATTAAATTGTTATTTATTTTCAGCTCTTTGTTGTTCTCATTCATTTGATTTTACATCATTCGTGTGCATCTTGTTTTCCTTTGATCACTTCTGTGCATACATGCATGTACGAGGCAACAAAATAGAAAAAAATACGGTTTGAACGTGGAGAAGGTGCGTGTTTTACTGTTTGATTTAAATCTATGTGGATCGCTCTATTCACTTCCGTTTACATATATAAACTAATATTTAATCATTATGCTCATTATTTGCAATAAGTTGCGGCCTAAAACAAGTTTTTGTTCTAAAACAAAACGAATCAATGAGGGAAGGTTATGAGACATTAACGTCACGAGCACTAGGATTGGTCCATTTTTTTTTTAAAAATGAAACTACGACCAGACTTAACTTCAAGTAACTATTTATATAACGTACAACACTTTCCTGTTCGTAACACGAGTAAACGCACACTTGATTTTTAAAGTTTAATGATTAAAAACAAAAAACCCGAGCTTCTGTTTAGTTCAGCTGGACAACGTCCATGTGAACTTTTCCTATACAAATCCGCCGGCATTGTCCGTCCGTCTGTCCGTCGGTCCGTCCGTTGTTAATTTTTTACATTTTCGACTTCTTTTCATAACCACTGAGACAATTTTCACGAAACTTGATGATGGTGTTCCACCTATGCCATAGGTTACGGTCCCATTTGCATATTTGTACTCGACGTTGCCGAACTCCATCCAATATTGCTGCCATGGCTTCTGATTGACTGAAACATTTTCGACTTCTTATGCAGCTAAACTTGCACTTTCCTGTTCCGCATACCGTTTCCCTTCCTGCTTTTTAAAAATAGACTGTTGTTCTTGTGTTAAAACTGTTCATTCTGTTCGAACTAGAGGTGTAATTTAGCTGCCTACACACATTATTGAGCATATGTTATATGAGAATAAATATCTTTCAGAAGATACAAGCATGACCAAAGATTAGAAATTTATAAGACTAAAAGTCCAACAATAGTTCTTAACACTAACGGGGAAGCACAATTTGAAGATTGCATGTAACTTTACGAAACAAGGGTTTTGGACACTACTTTTCACATACCTTGCTACTACACAACCAGTTTCATAAACAACGAGAGAGAGATTGAGAGAGAGAGAGAGAGAGAGAGAGAGAGAGAGAGAGAGATAACAAAATTACCAAGAAAGACCTCCCTGATGGCCTTTTAAAGTTGTTCTTAATGTAAATATGCATCAATATCAGGCGACTCTTAAATGCATGGGTCTATGCGAACAATCTTGCGACCACATTGTATTACAGATAAATTTAATTTTCATGTAGATGAAATGCATCACAGTATCATGCCAATCTCATATACTATTCTATGAGTAACAATAAAAAGATTTTCAAAATGGCGGTCATGTGGCAGCCTTCATGGAATTTGGCAGACACTTATAAGTTCGCTTTGAGACAACTAAATGTTCACATGAATCTATTTTTGAGGTTTCATGATAATATAAACACATATTTACGAAAAGTATCGATAGCTAACATTGTTTACGAACAGCGATTACGGACATGCAGAAATCAGAAATGGGTAGCAGTTCCTCTGAGCAGCGCACAGCAAAAGACTAAAGCAAAACAAAGTCATTCAAGTATTCAAGTAAACAGGTTCAAGAGGAAATAAAAACATGAACGACACAGCATATTGCATATGTGAACACGTCATTGATAAATATATGCCTTTGCTTTCGTAAAAATAAAATCCAGCATGATCCAACAATATCAAGTTGCACAAGGAAGTGGACCGACGGTATTCGCACGCTAAGAGTTCTTCATTATCCTCTCATTATTCACAATTAATATAAAACGAAATAAAATAATTATAATATTGATAATAGATTTTAAAGTGCCTTTATCTACTCAACTGTCTCTAATGATACTTTAACAATGGTAATGCAGAATAATCTCGTTGTCGGTAACGTTAACAGTAGCAGCAAGACGCAGAACCATAAAGCTTGTTTGATCGTCAAGTTTTTCTACGAGTCTCACCGTTTACGTAAGCTGATGTTTTGTTCTGTTAATGACATGGGAAAGACGATATTCTTCGTTCCTTAATGCTCCCGAGTGGCACAATTACTTCATTCTAGATTATTGCATAATAAAGCTGTCTTTTCTATCCGAGCGTTGAAACGCTTCCGTTTCCTCCAACTTCACAAGGACACTATCAACTCTCTAGAAAGAGTTCCAGACCACGTGCTTCCCCCCGAGTGCACGTGTTTAAAAGAAGCTAATGACTTTATTTTAAGTCCACTGGGAACGATGAGTGCAATGAAAACATTGGAATATTGCATTACGCAAGGATCAATTAGCATAAACACATTGAGTAAAACGATCGCGATATATTTGAAATGGGTCGTTAAGCCGGAAATTGGCCTGCTTAAAGACAATCGTAATAACACGTCCGTCATTTCATACACAGACACATAGAAAAAGAGTGCGTTGAATGGCAGAGAGTTGGCTTCAAACAGCAACTGCCCGCTTGCTTTTGGGGTCGAAATAAACAGGCAGCGAATTATCATGGTAATTGATTTTTGGTCAACATCATCCGTTTTGTAATTCAAAATCAGACAGCCTCATTTATCCATTGATCCGACACATCCAGGGGAGGGATTCTAAAACAAGTCCCTGTTGATGATGGATTGCATGGTACCGCGTTCCCCACGTCCCTCCTTAAGCCTCGCTTTATCAAAAAACATCAGCGGCGGTTATGTCGACCAGGACAGTTATTGCTTTTTTTCTTGCCAAACACACGATGCCACAAAAGCCAATAATTCCACCTCCAAACGCTCGTCTCCTTTCCATGTTGTTTAATTAAGCGAAAGTCTTTTAATTATTTTGTTCTCCGGTATGAGATAAACGTTACCGATGATGGAGATTTTTGTTACATGTATAACGATACAGGACACAAGACGTATCAGAGAGAGCAATATGGCAGTATGCATACCTAATCAATAGCAGCATGTTACTAAACTGTTTAAATAATCAAATTTTCCTTTAAAATTACAATATTCCAAAGATATAACTGTAACACTATTTTCTCGGTAAAGAAGACAATCGTTGAATTTTATAGATCTCCTAAGTCAAATTTAGCCAGTTTAAAATGTACTGACCAAGTCACTGGACGCTAAAGTTACCCTTACTTATACAATGTACTAAAAATTGGGTATCGATTCAACGTTTGGAATTAGGAAGGGTGACATTTGAATCAAAGGGACTGACAACCAAGGAAAACACCGACTATCATCAGATGGCAAGAAAAGCACACATTGGACACATTTCATAAAGTCTTCGAGGCTAACCACCGCCACAGAATGACTTTAGCATTTCTTAAACGAATGGATATGATGCAATTAATGGGCTACAGACCATAACTATTGAAAACTTAAAATAAAGAAATTAAATAAAAAAGATAAAGATCCCCATGTAAAGTTCGATAGAAGAGTAGGCGGAAACACCGTTGAGTGGGCTACCCTTCTTTCTGAACTATCCCTTTTTGCTTTCGTTTCCAATTCCTGTCACCGCGTCTCTTCCTGTCCTATGTTTTGTTTTTTCTCCTTTGGTCTTTTGTCACGATATTGGTAAAATATATTCTGGAAGTGACGTTAAGCTCTAATTACTTCTCTTCTACTGACATTGGGATTTTTATCGTGCCAGGGGGTTTTGTACCTGTTGTGAAGGGGAAAGCCAGTAGACTATTGGAGTGAAACGCTCCAGCACTAATTGTGGACTAAAGTCCATCGAAGAAATTTGGACAACTTAAATCAGTGAAATGTTTCAGCCAAAAGCTGAAGCAGCATACTGGGTATCTTTCATGATAGAGGGCACAGATATGAAAATCACAAAATAACCGATAATAAAGCAATGTTCAGGTTCGTAGCCTGCGACCCAACCCAAAATATTTGCAAATATATGTGTACGACAGAAAAAATGTTTTGCCTCCTCCCACCGATTTTTCGCAGGCTACGGCCCTGATGTTCAAGGGTTAAACGGAGCATAACCGACGAGAAAGCAAGGTTAAAGTTTACAGTCGGGACATATAGTGAAATGTAAAGTGTAAACAGGATATTCAGCTTTCAACGGAAAACTACTCGGACCCTCCCGTCATACACCACGGGGGTACTGCCAAAGTTTCCATTTAGGGTTTTCCCTTAGTATGACAGAACGACCCGAGTGGTTTTCCGATTGATTCAGCTTGCAACCCCACAGTTCACGTGAATGGGACTGATGTCCACACTTATATTTTTCTGATATTTCTCGATCTGCATTGCAAGGACAACCAACAATTATTATCAAAGAAATAGGGTGTAAGGTGTCGTGTCAAAAATCAACCTGTGAGGTTGTTACATAATTTATTTATTATCCGTCAATAAAACACGGAGAACAACGTTTAAATGTCAGTATCTATGTTTCTTTCATGTTATCTGCACTTTTTATCTGTATGTTGAATTTTTGGTGTACACAACAGAAAATCAATTCAACGTCAGCCCATAGTCATACAAACCCGGCTTGACCCGAAGAATGCGCAGGCCCATTGAGGACAAAAATGTCGCCAGGTAAGCATATTGTAACGGCATATTCTACGCATCGTTTTACATTCCGAATTGCCTGTAATTCATACTCAACTTCTTCGTGCAGAATTTCTATGAATAACTGTTTCTAAAGATCACAAGATTCACCTGTAATTAATAAGATTTAGATTGTTATTTGTAGAACTGTTTAACATAGTTATTTTAAAACCAATACGTGATCCAAAGTAATTCACAAAATAAATACCCTTTGGTGACCAAGCGTTGACCGTCAATATGTCCTAATACTTTTTAAACTTTCTATTGAGAGGCCTAACGTAAGGTTATTTCACTACAAAATGTGCACATGAATGCGAAGAAATGAGGTTGTGAGTTTATTCATGTGTCAAAGTTAATTTCGTCGGTCTTATCAATAGATAATGGTAAATGCGCGATTCGCGCGTGATTCTCGGTAAAAATTTACATGTATAATTAATGAGATGTAAACAGACGACCAAAAACAATCGACTATATTTTGTGAATTAAGATATTTAGAGAATCGGAAACGGCGCGGAAGTACATTTTAACAGCATATCTATTGAATCACAGCAAGTCTGCAGTTTTTCAGATATCAAATTTTGACATGAAACGCTTACATCCTATGCGTTTAACGTACGCAACCTAATGAACATTATTGTTTTATTATTCTGCTGTGTAGAACGCAAAATTGAGTATACACTGTTGCATCAAATATACAAATGTGGCGTTTAGCACCACTGTTGCATTGTCATGTTGACGAACAAATATATCCGTGCAAAACTCTTAGGTTTAGCAAAGTTGGAGCAGGACAGATCTTACTTGCACTGTTGAATCAACTCAAAACTCTTACGTTTAACACTGTCGGATCAGTGCAAACTCTTACACGTAACATTGTTGAATCAGTGCGCAACTCTTATGTTTAGCGCTGTTGAATCGTTGCAAAACTTTCGTTTAGCACTGTTGAATCAGTGCCAACCTCTTACGTTTAGCGCTGTTGAATCGGTGCAAAACTTACATCTAGCACTGTGGGATCAGTGCAAAACTCATACATATAACATTGTTAAATCGTTGCAAAACTCTAACTTTTAGCGCTGTTTAATAAGTACAAATCTCTTACATTTGACAATGTTATTCTTACATCTATCATCGACGTGTTAATGCAACGACAGTGCTACATTTTGTACATTACTTTTGTTATAAGCAAATTGCCTTAAATAGGATTATTAAGAATAAAGCCAAGGAAAATATTGCCTAAGGAAAATTATTCGGAAAGATGAAATATTGATCGATAGTTTGATTACAATACAATGTATATACTTTAATGAACTGATCGGCACGAAATACGTGCCCATATCTAATAGAACATAATAAAGACATAAAATTAGGCTAAAAGCAATTTGAAATATTTTCACAAAATCTCATCAAAACGTGTACGAGATAACGAGTCTTTGTAATTGTGTCACGTGGTACTCCTGTTGTATCATAACTTTTGCTTCGCATCCGACCTGATTGAAATCCAGCTTCTTTCAAAGTCAATTAAGCCGGCGATATAATGAAGTCGGATTGGACCATTCCGGCAAATCACTCTCTATTTAATTTTTTATTTCAGTATCCTAGGGAATAGAGAAGCTGATTAACTTCGTATGAAAATCGACCCATAGTAATTACGTCAAAACACGATTTTATGCTGCTTGGGTTTTTTTCTTTCTCACAATAAAGATTTATGGCTTTTGATTTATTATCGAAAAGAAGAAGTTGACAGAAGGAAATTCCCTTTCAAGAAATTGTGAGCAAACACGAAATGTTGTCTGCGGAAGCAGATGTCTAAATGTCCCAAGAGTTAATAAATTGTGGCAAGATTAGTGTGAAACGAGAGAAGCGTGAAGGTTCTGAATTACGCAGTAGGTAAACAATTAAGATGCCATAACAAGACTTTATTGAAGCTTCAAGTTTAATTACCAAAAGAGAACACTGAAGTGTTAGCAATACTGTATAAAGTTCTGTCTGCCAATGTTCTTCAAAGTTAAACGCTGTCTTCTCCAAAAAATTGGGATAATTCTTTTTTAAATAAAAATTGGCAACTCGTTATTTCTGAAAATTCAGTTCCTTTGTGATTCACAGTTGGTTGTTGTTACCGGTCTGTTGCTACAGAGCCATCTAGAGAAGATACTAGCATTGCGTTCTCAAGCAATACATTGAACACTCCCTTGCTATCATACTGCGTTTGCATGCGAAGATGTTGCTTTCGCCCGCATGCAGTGCTATTGCGTTCTCTCGAAGTGATATTGTGTTCGTACGCGATGCTCCTTTGCAATACTAATTTTGTTCGTACACAGAATGATAGCGTTCCCTTGCGATAATATTGAGTTGTGCTTTGTTTGTTGTTTTCCGTCCTAAGACTAGTAAAACAATGATTGAACGTGATTACAATTTTGGTACATTATGTTTGGTCAAATAAATCTTTTGCTTTCGTTCTTCTATATAAACAAAAAATGTAGAAATGTAATCTTAAACGTGCCACCAATTCATATATCTTTTAGAGGGAAAAAAACATTTTGTGTTTGAGAGAACCTCCGACCAGTTCACAGACCTAGCTACGAATCAGCCGTAATCACTGGACGCTCAAGGAAAAGAAATTAAAAATAGCAACTGGACAAATAAAAGCTAGGAAGCCAAAAGAAGGGACGGGAGAAATCCCCACGCCAATCAAGGACCAGAAGAAAAACCAATTATTTGTGTTAGACAAAGTTTGTCCATGCCTCCAGACCAAGATACGAATCAACCATCATCAGCGGCCACCCAAGATCATACTTGACCAGACCTAGATAAATCAAAGCTAGAAAAGGAAATAGGGGTAACCTTATACCAATTAAGGACACAAACCACACCCCAGCAATACTAAAATGGCCTTTTTTC
>JAUMGZ010005352.1:0-10380 GCA_032359645.1 Pododesmus macrochisma | reverse complement strand
GAAAAGACTTATTAATTACTTGTGTTTCTCAAGTTTCCAAAAAATAGTAAACTGGAAGAATATTACCGCTTTAAAGCATTTACAATAAACAGAAGACCTTAGTGATAGCTTCTTGTTCACAAAAGTAAAATATAACAATCTGAAATTTAATAAGATCCCATTTGAATGAGTTTTAAAAAATATTTTGAAACATAACATCATGTAACTGCATAATTAATTCATGGAACAGTAAATCAACTAGAACATTGTGATTCACTCATTCATAAAGTTATTTCACATTCATACAATTATCAGCATTCTAATAAGACAAAAACTATTGGCAAGCCACACAAACTCAGTGTGGGGAATGTAACCTTGTTATGACATGTGCTGTTGTAGAGTACACATCTTATTTCATGCCTCCTTGGAAACACATTCAGTGATATTATGTTATTTGTATATCTATGTAAAGATGATAGGTGTGATGTTAGCTTATATCATAATACACTCTTCATGTTTTATGTTGCACCTGCCCCCATTTATAACCCAGCGTATCACAACAGATTATAATAATGATCATATTTATACAGTACTTAGTAATACAACACACAATGAAGTCATACAATTCCTCCAGTCCAGATATAAAAATCACAAATCTTAGTATATTAATAATAATTCAGATTGTCAAAATATATAAAACAGCAGCATAGTTATGTTTTTACAAAATATCTGTGTCAGACTTTAGATAAAATTGGTAACATATTTGGGAATCCAATGTTGCTAATGTCCATATTTAATATTCCTACAGTTGTATATATGCTCATTTTAGAACAATTAAAATTTAAAATCAAAATATTTTATTTTTTGTCGCTAACCAATCCTTGAATTTCAATAAATCCTGTCTGACAGTTACAAGTATGCCTCAGTACTATAAATAATCCTGTACTGACCACAGATACTTCAAGCATAAATCATATTTTAATGGTTTTCTTGAGTCAGCAGAGTAAATAATATTAAAGAGATATATATGGTGGTAGGTCATTGTTACACATAAAACACACATATTTTCCACTTAATTACAGCACAATCTGCTACAGGTGGCATACAATGCCTCATTTTACATAACAAAATGTTTAGTCTGAACTTGGTAATTTATATCATATTTATACTTTCCTCTAATTTATGTTTCATTACTCTACTTATTCAATAAATAATTTGGCCAACATTCACGAGAAATGCTCTTAAGATTAACTATACCACAATCTGAATATTGCAATGAGTTACTATATAAACAGCACTCTGAACGCTGGGAACAGTTACTTATCCACATACAACTGTCTGAATGTTGTAAGGATCAAGCTACTTTGTAAAAGTGTCATTGAAATTGTGAAAATTATTGCTGAATTCGTGCAAAATTTCCTTAAAAATGTGAAAAATGCAAAAATGTTGTAGACTTGACAAGTTAATGATACATGTTTATGTCATAACAGTAAATATATAGCTGGTCTGGAGACAGAAATGTGCATTTAACTAAATCTCTTATTACTTAATGTACATACAGTATCATTATTAATATAATACAGTAATAAAGATCTCCACAGTGCTTAACAAACAGATTAATAAATGTCAGAGAAAAAATGTTTAATTTTTTACAAGTCACATAATCTTTATAGTACACTTATACGATGCCCTGTTAAACTTGTTTAAACTTAAACCTCTGTGTTACATTTAAGATTCTGATAGCAGGTTTGATTCAGATGTACAAGTTAATTTAAACAGCTATTTGATAAGTAATTCTTTCTGATTTATTGGGACAAGTTAAACCTTAAAAATGGGAAAATATCCTGTAACAGATGAACAAGAAATAATTGAAAAATATGAAGAGGCTGGTTAAAAAAAGGTTGACACATCCTCATGTGGGACAAAAACATTGGAGTTGTTAAGATGTAAAAAAACTCAATTAACAAAAATTGGTAACTTTAAACTAAAGAAAATTCTTTAATGTACTGGAGATGCTGACCTAGGTATGGATGTTTAACTCAATCAGGAACTACCATGATATTGTAATGACACAGCTGTCATATCACTAAACAAAGGAATTCTGTTGATTATATAACATAAACTCTGAGCACCCTACAGTAAGGGCCTAACATTAACAAGAATCTGATGGTAATATACAACAGACATCAATCCATACAGACACTTAAACAACTATTAACTATCATTAAAAAATTCAGGTGAACATATCCACAAGTGCAGTATATACAGTCTTTACTTATCTATTAGACCAGACCTCTTACTCTATATACGTAGTATGCAGACTTTTTCATTTTGAATTAAATTTTGATAAACAAAATATGTAAAAGATGTATAATCAAGCAGTAGATTTATTAATTGATGAGAAATTTGTTTAAGTGAGTTTGCGATATCAGTCTCTAATCTTACACTTCTCTGTATGCTTCAAAAGCTGGTGTATTAGCCGAGATCTTAGTTTAATGATGTATGATTTACATCCAAGAAAAATCTTCTTGCTAGTCAATGCTATACAAGTACCTTATAAGATCATATAATCCATTTACTATTTACATACCTACATGTAGGTCAATTTATGTCAGCTTTGATGATGTATAAACTTCTATAATCTAATTAGATTTAGAATTGGACATACCATTTATTTTGGCAGTATCAACTTAAAGCTCTTATCAAATACACTTATAGAATTCTATACGAATTTGAACCATCAAATACACCATCTTACAGTAAGATAGCAAAGACAAATGTTCTGATACACGCATGTCCCCTAAAAGCTCATTACCACAGAGGACAATGACAGAGGACAATGACAGAGGGTGATGGAAGGATTGGTAGAGGGAAATTCAACTTAGACTTTGCCCAAGTGGATAAAAAATTAAGATCATTCCTTAAAAGCAAACATTTAATGTGTACTATACAGATACAGGCCCAGTGAAGTGGATACAAAAATGAAAATCATTTCTAAAAAGAAAACATTTAATGTGTACCATACAGATACAGGCCCAAGTGGATAAAGAATTAAGATCATTTCTAAAAAGAAAACATTCCATATATTATACAGATACAGACCCAAGAGGACAAAAAATTAAGATCATTCCTAAAAAGAAAACATTTCATGTGTACTATACAGATACAGGCCATCTCTTTAACCAGGTACAAAACAATAAATACCTGCACATAACACAACAGACAAACGTTTTCTTTAAATGATAAAACGATGCTTTTAAAGTTACATTGAGCTTGAAAATCACACAGAATAATTGCACTTTAAGGGGGTATCCTTTGAAATATCAACACATACATGGATTGTACCTTAACGTCTCACAATGAGGGTGTGAAGTACCACTAAAGGTCAACATGTCTACACCTTGTGTGTGTGTCACAAAGGTAAGACGGACCTATACGCGTGTAGTACTGTTGTCATTTAATATAAAAAATAAACCCTTTATCTCATATCTATCTTATATCTCATAAGTGCATGTCACTTATTGACAAATTCAAATTGGGTGCATAACATTTCAAATCTTGTTATAGAGTGGAAGATTTGTACGTGAGTCTACTTTTTCTAGAATAACATTTGCTTTGAAATTTTACTAACAAATGTCCCAATGTTTTAACTAATGATTTTTTATAACCCATGAAAAAGTATGTACACATGCTATATTACATGCCAAAGTCACATGACAATGATATTTTTACTCATGAAATAAAAACAAGATAAAGCAATAAAAATACAAAAAAACTTTTCTATCAAAACATGTAGCTTATTTACACATAAATAATCAAAATTGTAAGCTAGAGTCTATACACTAATATGAAGTGTTTGTCACAGAACATTACACGCTCAGTTTTTTTAAAACCCATTTATCAGAAGATTATTTTGTCAACAGCATTCATGTATCTACTTGTAAAGCCATATGCTATGTAAACATGCTTAATTTCACTGTCATAATACACTAACATTGTATCAGTACTGATCATCACTTATGGATATGATGTACAGGTGGTATGTATTGATGATATGCCATACACTTATTACACAGTGTAGATACATATCTATCCAATCACTTTCATAGCATCAGTTAAAACATGTCAATCAAAGAGGTTAACCTGTCCAACAGCTGTTTGAAACAGACATGATATTGATTACCACTCCAGGTAAAACTTACATTATGATATTACTGTGTGTGGTCAAAGCTTTAGTAGTAAGTGAATGTTAATTAAAAATGTTAACTGTTAAAGGTAAAATACTTAAATTAAACAATGGAATGTCATGAACATGCTCTTTGTTGATCTTCATTCAAGATAATTTTTAACAAGGTTACTTAACATGTATAAAACAACCAACTAACAAAAATTCGTAAAGACAAACTCTGTGTCAACTACCAACAACGCTTCACAAAGACAGACAATTCAAGGTCATATAATGAACCAACTTACAAAGTTTCACAAAGAGGGACACTTCAAGGTCATATAATGAACCAACTTACAAAGTTTCACAGACAGACTCATCAATGAACTCACTATAGTTTCACAAGACTGACTAACAAAGGTCATAATGAACAGGTCCACTAACGAAAGTTTTACGTAATAAAGTCAAGACAACAAAGTCACAATAACAAATCCAACTCACTGACAGATTAGTCCCATTATGAAAGAGACAATGTTTCCTGCTACAAATGCGTCGCCCACCATGGTGTTTCCATGGTAATTCAGTATAGGTAATTATTCACAAAACTATGATATATAGACTTTTTTAAAGACAATTTTCTAATGTACAACTTTTAATTCTACCTGTACCATACCAACATCAAGACCTTGTCTGTGATATTTGTGGTATTTCCAATATATAATGATTATGAACCACAGTAGTATAAATGAAATGTCACTTGATAACAGTACAACGTATTAAGTGTTTATAAGCTGTACCAATTACATGAAACATATACATGTTAATGTCCCTGGTCCTCTGACATTTACATCAGATTAGCACTTATCCCATTACATCACATAAACAAACCACAAATGAGAACATTCAATTAGTTTTATGTGAATTTTTTGTAATTTTCTGTGATTTTTGACACCAATTTGAACACTTTTCATGTATTAAATGCTGACTATAAGCATCATCGGCTCCAACGACTGTGTGAAGCATTTATAAATGTAGAAATAAACATCAAAATATGAATCAATGCTGTGGAACAGAAACATTTAACCTACTCCAGGAGAGTAAAACCAAGAACCCTTGATTTTGCAAAGAAAATAGGAATAAAACAAGATAAAGTAGATCTCCTCTTGTGCAAGCTATCATAGGGATATTTCAAACTTACAAACACCATGTGAGTTAGTAGGATACCAACACTTTTTTGATAAATTTCCTTTAATTTTGCTATTATATTTATAACTAAAGGCTTCTTTTCAATCCACTGTCTTTCGAAGTTATCATGGCTTTGCAGTATGACAAATTCATTATACAAGTATTTGACAGGGCACACGTTCCCATGTTTCCTCTCAGAATCATCTGATAGGGAACACAGGACTGTGTACCCTGCCAAAGACCTGTATAACTAATAGTATAACCATGAAGGATTCATGAATGGCGTTTCAAGGAGTACAGGAAATACCACATAAAACAACACCGCCCACAATATATAGTCATATCTGATAATACATCTTGGGTGATAAAAAGATATTGGTGGAATCCAAGAGGACTAAAAACAAGTAATCCATCCTGTCTTCACAACTTGGTCAGTTTTTTCCATATTTTATGTATATGATCTTGCATACCTCATACACAATTCTGCAGTAAAACATCACCTTGTATCACACATGATACAGTGAATATATAATATATCAATGATTAACTGACGTTCTACATGTAAAACAGTCATAAATATCAATAAAGTGATGGTCAGGCAGTACAAATGATCTACCGTTTAGTCTACACCAGATCAGAAATATGACTATCTATAAGCATGAAGATAAGACATGATCAGTAAACAGAACTATAAGATTGTCTGGTGATGCCTGGCATGATTCTGTACCTGGAGCAGACAGCTTCAACATTTCATCATCTAAGTATGCACATAAAATACTCAATCTAGAGATAGCATGATGTCTCAATGGTCAACAAGTGCACAATACAGTTTATGAAAATATAAAGAAACAGTAATGAAGTCCTGCTTCAACATCTCAAGTTCTGAACACATAAAGGGAAAAACCAATGATTTATATTTATACAGGACTAACCTGAAACATCTCTTTCTTTACTATGCTTTACACTAACCTTTTCTATATTAACTTATAATTAGTTTGAACATCATTCCGACAGGCGTTTACTCTGAGTGCCCTTATTGTGCTGACCACACTAAAGAATGACCACTTGCAATGGTTAAAGCCTTTAATTATCAGCAATACATAGTGCCATTATTGTGCTGACCATACTAAAGAATGACCACCAATGGTTGAAACCTGAATAAGTCATTATTAAGGCATTTCACCTTTATGAAATAGAACTGCACTTGACTACAATCTTTATCTTTAGTTATACGAGATACAAACATTTTAAATAACTATATTTGGCAATATTTAACAAGATCTCTAGGTGCATATACTAGTATACAAAGAAAAATTATCTGTAATTACACATACAGTAAATGAAAGTCTGACATTGCCAATTGTTTGACATGTGACTTGGAAGACAGGCACACTCTACTGTCTGTCTGTCAATCTTACAATGAAGTTCTCTTATCAATGTGTGTTGTCTGATTCCTCAATGAACTTACAAGTGTCCGTCTTTCCTGCTACTATGAAATCTTGACCAGCCACTACAGATGATGTCCATCTATCCTGCTACTATGAAATCTTGACCAGCCACTACAGATGATGTCCAGTTTATCAGTAGATCTGAGACCACCTATCTACAAGTTCTCCAAGACGCTATTCATGAGCATTCATGTTAAAGAAAGTGCATTACTCTTCACCATAAATCTATAGACACATGTTAATATCTTCTTTGGATTTGACCCTGAGACTCACTTGATTCCAATTTTTGCAAAGAATAAATAAAACTCTGAACAAATTAATACTTGCACATTAAAATTAATTCACCAACAATTCAATAACAAAAAATTTGTAAACGAGAAGTAATTCAAAAGAAATACACTGTGAAAAATGTTCACAAGGAATGTTCAGAAAATGATTGATCCAGAATACAAAAAAAGATTGTCTACACATGTCTTCTAGTAAGTATTTATACTAAACAGATCTTCTGTCTATGGCATCTCATTTAATGCAGAGCAATATAATACATTGTCTTCTTTACTTGTAACAAATTAACAACACTTCAAAAATGAATACAACAAGAAATGATAATGTCTTAAATCAAATTTTATAAGCAACAAGAGGCCCCTAATAGCCAAAAACAACTGTTTAAATTAATAAAGTCCCCTTCCACAAGTGATACTTCATGCTTTGTGTAGTTAAAGATCTTTTTTCAGTTAAAATTGCCATTTCAAGAAGACAAAAAGTTCACAGCCAATCAGTCAGTAATGGTGCCAATAATGGATCAAATTTGGTAACAAAGTACATCGGACACACTTCTGAAAGGATACCATGCCAAAATCATCTGCGTAAAGTTTCGTGAAAATCTTACAAACAGCTCTTGACAAGGACTTGGAAAGGCTTAGCCAATCAAAATCCCTGGCAGCCATATTGGATGGGGTTTGAGAACATTGGACAAAATTCCAAAAGGAGACCATTCAAAACCATTCCTGACAAGAAGTCAAATAGGTTTTAGACAATCAAATGCCCTGGTGGCTATATTCATTGGAGTTTGGCAATTAATAACACAAGACACAGTTCTTAAAAGGGACCATGCAAAGAACTATATCAAGATTCTTGAAAATCTGAGTAACAGTTCTTCACAAGACGTCAAAGCTAATCAGAGGCACAGAAAGCCAAATTGGTGAGGTTTGGAAACATTTGAAACAATATTCTGAAAGAGGACACTCGGAAGAATATCCACAGCAAGATTTGTCAAAATTTCCCATGTGGTTGAAAAGTTAATGTATGATAATGATTGACAAGTTAAGATGACCCCACCACACCATGAGCTTTGGGCTCAAGTTAGCATATAAAGCATATTCTGCAACCCTCTGAAAAAACTTTTTTTAATCAACAAAAACAGAGCATATGATTTTCTTCCCTGATAACTATAAAGCGAGCTTCTTAATGTTTAAATTGCAATTAACTATTGTATATAGGGTTAGTTTAAAATTTCCTGCATTTATTAATTGTAACATGTCACATAAAAAAATTTCCCCCATTTGCAGTATATGAATATATATAACACTGAGGACAAATTAGCAATATATCTAGATAATAAACTATCACTTTCATCCAATATATGACATCAACATTTTTGTGATTAAAACAGCTAATTATCTATGATTCATACAAGTCCAGAACTTTTCCACAAGCAGCGAATTTTCCAATATTTCCAGATTGCCATTTCACTGATTGATTTTTGTACGTGTGATGTTCGGGAGACCTTAGTGAAAAGATTGCCTTCTTGATACGATAGAAAGTGTGATAAAAAGTGTACGGTAAAAATCAGTAAAGTTGCATTAAGTATACTTGTGGACAATTTTTTGCTTCAATTAAGCTACATATAAAGTGCTCTTGAATTACTGTTACACTGTTCTGGATCATTGGGCCTCTCTCTTTATATATATTAATGCTGATCTGACTCATAGGAAGCACATCACAGTATAGACTTATCCCTTCATCTCTCCTGACTTAATAACAGCTCCCCGGAGACCCATGACCACTGTATACAGAGTATGTTAGGGATTATTACTCAAGCACTCCAACAAAACATACAGACAATATTGTAAATTCTCAGTTAATTGGGGTTAGAGAAATAAAAAAATCTCAACAGTATCATTAACACTGCTGAAGAACATGACATGCAATATCTCAATGACAAGTTTAAATGATTTATTCTTTATGAAGGATGGGTATAACATACAAGTACAATTTGAGCATGCATATTACAAACTCTGAAGATTTTACTCCGTCTAAAACAATATAATGAATGATTTATAACATATCACATTACAACAGCACAGTAAACCTGCCTTCATATTTGATAGATTTAAACTTTAACTACTGTTGTCATGTTTAACTTTAGTGACCTTTATTGTGGGGCTGTGGGTAATTGGTTAACTACAGCATCAGATGACATAATGATGTAAACTGCATCATACCACTTAAACAAAGGTAAATACAGCAGCTAAATGACAATGCCCAATATGCAGTAATCAAACAGATCAATACGGTAATGTCTCCAATTATCCCTTGTGATAAAACACTACCTGCATGTTCTATACATACTACTGTGTTTTACTATTTACCTGCTCAATAATCATTGTGTCACACACAGGAATCTCTAATATTGTATAACTCTGCATTTTCGATTTTGCTTTGATTTAATGCTTACATCTTAACCAAGGTAATTCATACTATAATTTGGGACTTTGTTTTAATTATTCAAATAAACGAATACAATATGTTCACATTGTAAGCATGCCGACAGAAATCTAGCATACCTCATTGTCAGCTGGCAAACAGTATTATGGAAGAAGTAATGGCTGTAACGTTACTGTGATTCAATGTTGTAACTTTTAACTTTGTAATAAAACAGCAATATGAAGTGTAAAACTAAACACAATTTCTGGATCAGAAATAAAATTACACTAAAACCAAGATATCTGGGCACCAGATGACGCCAAATGAACACTGCTTCTTCTGATATATAACTGACGGAATGAACCCAAATGATTTATACTAAGTTCATTTGGTGTTTGGATAAAACTGAAGAGTCTGTGTCAGAGGTACAATTACTTACAAACACAAGTTCCTGATCACAAGGACTGCATGAAGTCAATTTTTTTAAACAATTCAATTGGTGCAAGAATGTTTCTCAAGAGTATGTAGATAATGGTAGGCCATCATTACCATTCTATTTAGAACTTCTATATATTACTCATTGTTCTTTGTCTTGCTTAAGAAGTGATGAAAACCTGAGAAAGAATGCTGCTGTAAGCCATCTAAAACTACTGGAATACATGTACAGGTCTGAAGATTGGTAATCGACAATACAATGGTTCCTACACAATATCTCCTCTAATTGTGAACATTATACACTGTAAAAACAAGTGTTAATGAGTAACGCGTTCAAGTGTTAAAATCTAAACGCTGATGTTAAAAATCCCCAACTTTGGCGTTAAAAGAAGGTGCTATGCTTAAAATATTTTTCTTACAACGCGTTAAAGTGTTAAAGTGGTTAAATTCATATTTCTATTC